>SZWC01037084.1:2072-15185 GCA_023375785.1 Penium margaritaceum | reverse complement strand
CACACACACACACACACACACACACACACACACACACACACACACACACACACACACACACACACACACACACACACACACACACACACACACACACACAGTGTGTACATGTGTATGTGTGTGTGTGTTTGTACATGTGAACAAGAGAACCTTTGCTCATATGAGGGTGAAGTTTCCTCATCTGCTTTTTTAGGGATGCCATGTTCACAACATCAACCTAATCATGAAGGTTGTGGGTAAGTCTGGTTGGGTTTCAAGTGTGATCGGGTGGTGCGATAAGATTGTTGCTTTTTTTTCAGGAATGGACATCATGCCAAGGAAGTGGTTGAAGGAGAGGATAATAGGGAAGGTGTTAAAATTCTTCTGTGACACCTGCTTTTCTTTTGTCTTCTACATGGAAGAGAGATTCCTGGAGCTGCTGGATGAGATCAAGACATTTGTGGCCATGGATTTTTTAAAGAAGATTGGTTCTAACAGGGATGCATGGTTCCGGTCAAGGAAGCGGGAGGTGAGAAGTTTCATCAAGAGAAAGTTCTTCTGGCTGCAGGTGCTTCAACTGAAGGAGATACTACAGCCATTAACTGTCATAATGAGGGTCACTTACAAGCCTGGTGGGAGTGCTGGTGAGATCTATGAGGGGTTGTTGGATTGTGCTGAGCAGCTGACGTCGCTGTCTGTGAAGAAGGACAGGATGCCAAGAGGAGTGAAAGAGAGTTATGTGAACTTTGTGCTGGGTAGGTTTGAGACTCGTTATTCTAGGGACATGTCCTCTCCCTTGTATGTTGTTGCTCGCAATCTCCACCTGGAACATTTTGGCAATTACCTCTCTAAGGATAGAAAGACCTTGGCTGCTTGGAAGGTGGTGGTTGAGGTCCTTGCTCCAGATAACAAGCAGGACTAGGTGATGAAGGATATCGGAGTTTTTCAGATGGCTCAGATGATGGTGGTCACTAACCCTGTGGTCACTCCCAAGGTGAATTGTGGTAGAATGTCTGCAGTGGAGTGGCATGTAAACTAACTGTCCCACCTACCTGTGCAGAGGGATATTGCACTCAAGGTGTTGTCACAGCCGTGCCCATCATCTGAATATGAATGTTTCTTATCCACACACAAGCTAATCCACACAGCCAGAAACTGCAGGCTGAAATTGGAGATGCTAGAGCTATTGGTGCGGTACAATGTGTGATTGCGGAAGAAGTATAGGAGCATTGGGAGGAAGGTAGCAGGGGGGCTTGCGGCAATAGTAGCAGCAGAAGCAGAAGCAACAGCAGAGATAGAAGAAGGAGAAGTAGAAGGAGGTGAGGATGCCAGTGAAATTATGGAAGAAGAAGAGGCTCTCACTGAGCTGGAGGAGGGAATGGAGAGTAATAATGAGGAGGATGAAGATGAGGAGGAAGAGGCTGCACAGGTAGAAGGTGATGTTTTGGAAGTGTTGGTGACTTTTGGCGTCATGTCTGACATGCCAATACTTCCACATGCACTGCCTGTCCGTGTCCGTGACCAGGAGAAGCTAGTAGCCAGCAAGGCTCCCCGGGAACAAGGGAGTGGCAATGAGGGGGACCAGGGTGAGAGAGGGGGGAGAGGCTGGATGATGGTGCTGACAGTGAGAAAGGTGAGGGAGGGGGCGGGATGCTGCTGCCAGTGCTGCTGGAGAAACACCAGGCTCAGGTGAAGATGTGATGGATATTGCAATATCACCAACACACAGGGGGGTATCCACTGGGGCACCCAGGGTTGGCCCTGCCAATGTTTCTGTTGAAAAGGAAAGGCACCAGCTGCAGCAGCCAAAGCAGCAGATGTCCAACGCTCAGTAGTAGCAGCACCTGTAGCAAACAAGACTGCAAGGCGCAAGTAGGATACAAAGAGGTAGATGTTGCACAAGCATCTACTAGTTCATGACATGTTCTCTACAAAATGTGTTCTTTGACCATGATGATTTCAAATGGAAACTACTTCATTCACTTCATTTTCCATCTTTGTTTCCTAGCGATTGAGTGATTGAATAGCTAAGCTTCTCTGGTGTGAATGGAATACAAGCTGGGTCCATCTTGTGGATTCATGCTCATTCCATTTTCAGAGTTGATGATGGAATGAAAGCATACTTCATTACCACATTGAGTTTTTGGAGCAGATGGGTGTTGAGGTTCTCGAGTTGCAAAAACTTATGATGTAACTTCTGATAGGTCTTCACTATTTTGATTTTGCTGACCGGTGACTCCCATCACGCCAGATGTTTTTCTTATTGGCAGCGGTGGGGAAGATGGATTTGCTGGGCTCAAGGGATCCATTACCAGGTGCCGTTGGGTTTGTCGGTGTTGTGCCACTTGCTGCGAAGGTTTTCGATGCTGTCTAGTTTTGTCTTGAGAGCGTCGGTCGTCCTCCAATGCCGCCGTGCTCTGATACCGAGTGTTACATTGAGTAGAACGTAAATGGATCATAGGGATGAGCTGTGGGACAGTACGTGATTAAATGAATTGAAACAAATGGATAATTGTTACAAGCAGTAACTGCTCTTTGATGAAAACTGTCGAGTGACTGGGACACATATATACAATCACAAGAATTGTGATGATGCGCATGTTCAGTCTTCTGCGCTTGAGCTGAGCGACACGTGTGAGGTCGTTGCTGCTTCAAGATGCTCTACTGAGAAGCTGGGGGGCTTCAAGAAAATCGAGGTGTTATTTTATGAAAGTCCAACGCCGTCAAGAAGTCCATGAAACAATACAAAAACATTGATATATTTTGTGATACTTCTGTCAAGCATTCTGGAAAGTGGTCAAAGTAGTCAGAACCTTCTGGAACGGAACACTGGAGGTTGGGGTAGGTGGCCAGAATTCCTTGGCCAGTCTGCGTAAAAATCCTAAGGTCAACGCGTGGTGGGCCATGAATGTAATGAAAAAAACACCCATTTGCAGAGTTGACGAACTCGTGTATGTCAGGGATGTAACATAAGCGACTGGTTGATCGAATGTAAGCAAGAAACAATGTTGTTACTACATCCCAATGATACTAAAACAACAGTGGAACGGTGTTACGTTGCTGAAGAACATGAGTCCCTAATCTTCGTGTATGGGCATTTCTGTCCTTACATTCATGGCCTAGCGCGCGTTGACCTCAGGATTTCTACGCCGATCGGCCGAGGGAATTTCGGTCACCTGTCCTGACCTCGGGTGTTTCCTTTCAGAAGGTTCTGACAACTTCAACGCCTTCCCAAAGAGGCCGAAACAATTGTCACGAACCATATTGATGTTTTGACATTATGTAGTCAGCTTCTCGATGGCGGTGGAACTTTATGAATGCTTCAATATTCTTGAAGCCCCCTGACTTATCGCCTGAGCTTCTTGAAGGAGCCACTCGTGGCGCGACCTCGCATGCGGTGCTCGGCTTGGGCGTCAAGGACCCAACATATGCCTCATTATGATTCACTTCATCATACACGTGCTTGACTTGTTTGATTATTTTTGTCAAAGTAAACTTCTGCTTGATACAAGGTATCCATTTGTTCCAAATCCTTGAGTTGTCTACTGTCTCACACCTCATCCCTATGAACCACCTGAAAGACAGCTTCCTAGCACCGCTGTCGCTGGCGCGGCAGTACAAGCCAGCCAGCTAACTCACTAGCACACACAGGTGGAGGTGAGAGCAGCAAGGGGTTGGCTAGGGACACAAGTACAAGTGTCAAAAGCTGCAAAAAATGTTGAATTGTGCAGAGAGAGTGACAAATGAAGCATGAGCAGCCTAAATAGTGCCACGGCTCTACTGGATGCACACACATGTGCGGCACACAAGGGCGTTATTTTCCAGCAGGACAAAACAGTGGCAAAAACACAGTTTTGGCCACAACTCCCTGTAGACATGTCAAAATGACAAGCTGTTTGAACCAGAACAGCCACATCGACAACATCTATGTCCTGATAGGCTGCACGCCTATGTGCTGTACCACGGCATGAATCTAGAAAAAATACGAGGGTCTTCCGGGCGTCCGTCGCTGCCGACCGCCGGTCTTCTGTCACCGTCGCCAGTCTCAGGGATCTACACGTGAATGGACATGAGCCGAGGGGTCACCGTAAGCCGTGTATGACATACACAACAACACTCCCCCATGACCGGAGGGCAAAACACGTCCATGCATATGCAGACACTAATGCTGGATAGAACAGGATACGCATAGCCGTTGCAGGCAGCAAGCACAGCATAGGCAAGGTGGCACATGAGGGATCAAAATGCAAGAGGGATGGGGTAGAAGCCCACGGAACGAGTGGTTGCATGAAACTTTGAACGACCTAGAGGCTTGGTCAGAAAATCCACGCACTGCCTGTCAGTGCCCACGTGGATGACTTGAATCTCACCACGATCAACCAGATCACGCACGAAGTGGTGCTCAACATTGATGTGCTTTGTGCGTGCATGGAACACACGTGAGTTCTTGGCGATGGCCTCTGCGCTCATGTTGTCACACTGGAGAAGTACGGGGGGAATGGACTGACGCAGTTCACGCAATAGACGGACGAGCCATACACACTCCGCTGCACTGGCACCTAAAGTAACATACTCTGCCTCAACTATGCTGCATGCAATGCAGCCTCGCTTCCCACTTTGCCAGGACACTCCAGTGCCTCCAATGAGAAAAATGTAGTCGGTGCGGCTCTTACCATCTGGACGCTACACCCAGTCACTGTCTATGTACCCATCGAGCACAACTGACACCTGCTCGCAAAAGCACAGGTCAAAGCGTGCGGTGGACAGGATGTAGCGCACGACCGGACTGCGGCTTCTAGTGTTTGCTGGCGTGGAGCTTGCGAGAACTGGGCAAGCAGGTTGACAGTGAAGGCAATTTTGGGCCGTGTCGTGGTGGCCGAGTACATGAGCGAGCCGGTGACTCGCAGGTACAGGGTCACATAGACTGGCTCCCCCAGGTCAGCTGGGTCATCCACCTTCAGGGCGGCTTGCCCCTTAGGGGTCATGGTTGTGGAGGCCGTGCGGATGGCAACAAGGAGGTCGGCAAAGCGCTCCCCCACAGTCTCTGCATAGCGTCCTTGATGGACACGGAGTGTGCGGCGGACACGGACGCGCACGATCTCCATCCCCAAAATTACGGAGGCCTCACCAGAGTCTTTCATCTTGTAGGCCAAGGGATTACGGCCTTGGCAGCGTTTACTGCTCTCAGGTCAGGCGAGGCGATCAGAAGATCATCCACGTAGACGAGGATGGTAGCAAGCGGTGCCGGGGACTATGAGAGGAACAGGGATAGGTTAGCATCACTCTGAACGTACCCAGTGCATCTCAGCGTGCTAGTGATCTCCTGGTTCCAGCAGCAGGGTGACTGTTTCAGGCCGTACAAGGCCTTCCGGAGCCGGTATACGCGACTGGTGTCATCCTCAAATCCGGGTGGCTGGACCATGTAGATCTCCTCCTCAAGGTCCCCGTTCAGGAATGCGTTGTTGACATCCATCTGATGGAGTTCCCAATCGTGCTGTGCCCCCTAGCTCAGCAGCGTGAGCGTGGTCGTCATACGCCCAACAGGGGCAAAGGTCTCAATGTAGTCCATGCGAGGGACCTGAGAGATGCTTTTCGCTGTCAGGCACGCTTTGTAGCGCTCCACAGTGCCGTCTGGTTTGAGCTTCTTGCGTAGAACCCACTTGGTCTTGATGGCCTTACGGTTCTTTGGCAATTCCACTAGCTCAAAGACGCCGTGCTCTCTGATGGCATCGAGCTCAGCCTAGCAGGCAGTGCGCCACTGCTCACCGTCGGAGGCTGACAAGGCCTCAGACAGATTGGTGGGATTGGGAGACAGTACTGGTGCACTGTGTGTAGCCAGGGCATACACCGAAGAGGGAGGGTCGACCGTCATCATGACCTCAGCTACATCACGAACAAGACCGCACTCATGAGCAAGTAGTGCTACACAAGTGGCACAGCCAGAGTGAACCTCGACGAGGCCGCAAGCACTCATGTCGAGGACCTTTGTGCCCGGGTCACCATTGACGATGCTACGCATGGGGCGTGGGCGGAAACGTCCGCCAGGTGCCTGTGAGTAGGGGTCAGACGGGACAGGAGCAGTAGGTGCTGCTGACTCACATGCCATTGTGGACTGCATGGCAGGCGCGCCACTCGAGGCTGGCGTGGCCTCATCAGCTGGTGAAGGGGCCATGGCAGACGTAGACATGTCTGCGGTCGGAGGCAGGGACGGCTCAGAGTCAGACATGGACGCCAATGCAGGATCCGGCAGGGCCTTAGACGCGGAAGTAGGCACACGATCCGGCAGAGCCTCAGACGTGGAGACAGGCGTAGGATCCGGCAGAGCCTCAGACGCAACGACAGACTCGGACGTAGACTGGGACACGGGCGACAACGGAGAGTCGGGGGCAGAGGAGTGAGCCGCAGATGGGGCAGGGCGCGGGGTGCCGGTGGGCTCAGCCTCTGGGGACAGCCCCTGGGGTGCGGCGACGGAGTGACTGTACTTGACAGGGGCACTGTGCCAACCATGCCAGGAGCCTCCCCCACACTACGGGGTCTGGCACACCCCGGGGCATGCGCAGAACGCAGAGCGTGGATGCAAGCAAGGTCGCAGAATGTGAGATGCTCGAAGAAGAGAGTGTCATGGGACTCCACAATGCAGTGTCACTCAGGGTCCCAGAATCGCCAGGCCTTGGACTGCGGGGCGAAGCCAACAAAGGTGCAGATGCAGCCCCGCAGAGAGAGCTTGCTCCTCTGCTACTCCAGTGTGAACCAGACGCAGGCAAGGGAGCCCAAGACACGGGCCAGGCACATATCCGCGCGACGCCCGTACTACAGTTTGTAGGGCGTGCGATGACCGGGGAGGGGGTCGTGGGGAATGTGGTTCCAAACCCAGGTCATGTACGCCATGCCCTCGAAGGCAAAGGCCTTAGGCATGGCGCTGTCGGCGTGCATGGTGCGGACCGCATCCTCCATGGTGCGGTTCCAGCGCTCTAAGACATCATTTTTTTGGGGGGTGGCGGGAGCGGAGAGGTTGTGGAAGACACCAAGCTCGGTGAAGGAGCGGGCCATGTCACCGAGGTACTCACCGCCACGGTCCGAGCAAAAGGTCTGAAGACGGTGGGGAGACTGGTGCTCGGCCATGACCAGCCAAGTGCGGAATGCAATGGCGGCATCGCTCTTCTGACCCAGACTGCAGACCCAGCGCATGCGCGTGAAGTCATTAGTCAACGTCAGGACGTACCGACCAAGGTCCTCCTGAAACTGGATAGGGAGCGGACCCATGAGGTCGGAGTGGAAAAGCTCCAAGGGCCGATGAGCCCTGGAGACAGACGCGGGATAGGTGGACAGATGCATTTTGCCTTAAGCACAGGCCAGGTAATCGGTCATTGGCGGCGTTTCGAAGGATGCCGTATCAAGACCGAGAGCGGGTTGAGTGTTGACCAGCCTGTCAACAGCCCCCAGATGGACATGACAGAGGCGATGATGCAGGAGACGGCGATGCTCTAGGGATAGAGCAACAGCAATGAAAACACGAGCATTGGGAGACGGAGGCAAAGGGGATACACTCGCATAAGACCTTGAAATGTGATACAGATCATCGACGACTGTCCCACTGAGGACGGTCTCCTCGGTGACACGCACAAAGATGCGAGCATCAGCAGCTGTGTGCGTGACACCCAGGCCCATCTTGGTGCAAGCACAGACAGACAGCAAACTAAGTTCCAGATCAGGGACAAAGAGGACGTTGGAGATGTATACGGGACCAGCGGGCCCAGTGAACTGCACAACCCCAAGACCCTGGACAGGGACCTCATGGCCAGCTGCACTGCGAACAGAGGGAACAGTGCTAACAAGATGCACGACGACAAAGGCGTCACGGCGACACGTCATGTGGTTGCTGGCGCCAGAATCAACGACCAAGGCAGCCTAGGTGACACGCGTACAAGGGGCAACGTGGCACTCGGCAACGAAACAAGGCGTGGAGGCAGGATGCTCAGCGGGGGACACAACAAGGTGGCCAGCGGAGCGCACATGAGCCTCATGTAACCAAGACACATTGTCAGGTCCTTCAAGCGCACATAGCTGGACATGGGGACCACCATAGCCATCATCACGCAACTATACAGACAGTCCACAAGCAGTAGGACCCCTTGACTTTGTCAACTCACTCGCACCTCCCTGAGATGAGCGCAGGGCAAGAAGTTGGTGCAGCTTGGCAATCGTTCTGTCGCGTTCGACGAGCGCCTGGTCGCGAGTATCCGCGGAGGAGTCCGTTGTGGCAGCGGACTCCTCTAAGACAGCTACGGTAGTGGCGACTGAGCAGGCAGTCGCACCGGACGATTGGCGCATGCGCGCCTCGTGCGCCTGCTGCAGCCCACGGGTGACCTTGGCCCAGTCCAACGGGCGTCCTGTCAGACGAGTGCATTTGGGATAGCGATGGTCACCGCCGTAGTTGAAGCACACAAGCCGGCGGCCCGTTGTGGTGCCGGATCCGCTACTGCCACTGCTGCTGCTGCTGCCGCTGCCACTGCGGCTGACACTGCTGGTGCTGGTGCCGCCGTTGGTCCGCCGCTAGAACCACCACCTGACGATGTGCGGCCCTTCTTTCCCTGAGCTGGGACTGCTGTAGCTGTAGACAGGGGGGAGGGGGATGCGGCGGCAACTACAGCTGAAGCAGTGCTACGGTGAGTGCGGTTCATGGTGTCCATGCGTGCGACCTCTAGGAAGTGAACGGTGGCCCAGCGCAGCAGGGTCCCGTCGCTCGCCATGTCGCGAAGCAGAGTCTGGTCGAAGTTGCTGAAGACGCGTGCGTAGTCAGGGTGAATGCCGTGGAGGATGATTTAGAGTGCGGAGTACTGCACAAGGGCATCGTCTCCTAGCTCCTCGTATAGCTGGATCGCCGGACGCCAGTAGTCAGCTGCAGACTCGTGAGCAGTCTGGCAAAGGGATTTGAAGTCGGCAAGGCGTTGGGACGTCAGGGTCAGGGTGTCACCCTAAAAATGAGTGAAAGCCAGTGCCCACGCCTCGCGAGGGTTAGCTTCTGAGTCAGTCAGCGGATCGCCAAGGAACCGACTGAAGTCCTTGGTGAAGTCTGGGGTGGCCTTCATCAGGCCAGAGGCGGCGTGGACCGCCGTTTGCGTTTAGGCGGGGTCAGACGCCTCGTAGGGGGTGAGGCAGTAGGCAAGGACTCCCTCACTCATGGCCCACATGCGAAAGCGCGGCTCCCAAGACCTGTAGTCGTTCCCAGTCCGGAAGATGGGAGGGTCCGACTCAAACCACTTGGGTGGCTTGACCGTCGGTAGAGCAACATCTGAAGCTACCGTGGGACCGGGCATATAGGAGGCAACCCCCTTGCCTAGGCGGGCGCGTAGAGCCACCTCCTCAAAGCTCAGAGGGCGGCGAGACGAGCTTAGGCTGGCGTCAGCGCTGGAGCTCGTGCCCTGGAGGGCGGGACTGGCCTCAAGGGCTCTCTGGCGTGCCTCTAGACGGATGAGGAGTGCTCGCAGCAGCTCCTCCTCACCCTCCTTGCTAGAGTCGGAGAGGGTCCCGGCAACTTCATCTGCATTGCTGCCAGGAGGGAGGTGATCCTCGCTCGTGTCTGTTGACGGGTGGTGCTGGTGCTACTGGGCCTGTTGCTGCTGAGGCAATAGGCCTCTGATCAGGTCCCGCAGCTCAGCGACCTGCTTCGTCAGAGTATTACGACTCTCTGCCTGTAGGTCAGCCAATGCGTGCACTTGGCGCGCCAATGTCATCGGGCTCGGCGGTCGCTACTGCTGTTGCTATAGTGGCGGCTGCTGCTGTTGCTGCTGCTGCTGCTGCTGCTGTTACTATAGAGGCTGCTGCTGCTGCTGCTGCGATGGCCGCTGCTGCTGATGCAGCTGCCGCTGTAGTGATGATGGCGGTGCCAAGCGTTGGCCGCTGACGGAGCTGCCATCGGCGGCTGCGTCGGTGGTGGCGCTGGCGGGGATTTGCTTCGGCATGATGACCGGTTACTCCTCCCCCCCCCCCTTTTTATGTTATTACTACCGCGGAATGCTGCCGCGGATTCCTGCCGCGGAATGCTGCTGCGGAACGCTGCCATTAAAAAACCACCGCGGAATACTACCCTGGAACACCTCCGAAAAAAAACCGTCCGCGGAACACTTCCACGAAACGCCGCCGCGGAACACCACGGAATTGCAGCGAAACAGCTGCCGCAGTCGCGTGGATGCGGAACACGGTGGGGTGCCGCGAGCTGCCGGGGCACCACCGTAGGTGCGCTGTGCAACCACCGCGGAGCGGCCGCGTCTGGCGACCGTGGAATCACCACGGAACTGTCGTGGACTTGCGACCACGGAGCACCGGGGTACAGCAGCGGTGTGTTCCGGAGCCGTCGAGGTGCTGTGGCGGTAGAATGACACGGATCCGCAGAACACCGCGGATCTATCGCGGCACCGTCACCGCGAGGCGACGTACTTGGAACGCCGCGTGCCACCGTGGCACCATAGGTGCGGCCGTGCAGTTGCCGCGTCCGCCGTGGAGGCCTCGTCGCCACGGAGCATCGCGGATTATGCGCGGAGCAGCTGCTGCTGTCGCGGAATGACCGCGGAATGGCTGCGGAGTTCTTAACAAAAATGGTCGGAATGGTGGTGGGCCCTCCCAGGACCTCCCGTTGAGGCAGTGGGCACTGCTGTTGCTGCTACTCAAGGCAACGGCTGTGGTTGCTCACGGCTACTGCGGTTGCTACTGTCAACCGGCCTGAGGCAAACGGACTAGAAAACAGGGCCGACACAATAGCACCTGCCGTCCGCTCCTAGCATTTCAGCTAGGAGAAGATATCACCCTCAGGATCACGGTTCCACACTGAGCAGTTCCTAGGCAATCACTTGCTAGCAACTGTGTCCACTTAACACTTGGTCACTTTCGCGCGAGGTGCTAGTCAAAGACTAACTCCTGGGGCTTAGACCAACCAGTGTCTTCTTTATACTGTTCCTTAGTTGGACAACTCTGTGAGGAGCATCTAAGGCCAGATTGTGTAATTAGAATGAGGAATGAGCCTGGTACATATATTCCTAGGCCTGGCTTCTAAGGTGTGTGGGTAGTGACACTTTTGGGGTGGTCACTCCACACCACCTCACCAGTCCGCCAATTGGCGCATCCACTGACCGCCAAGTGGCGCACTCTCCTCATGCATGGAGAAATGTCTAAGAAACTTCCCCTGTGCTAGAAGGTCAAANTTGGTCTTTAGTTCTCATCTCTTGCATCCACCATGCCGACTCCTCGAGCACCTGCAACATGCAAATCACTGTCTAGCGGCTTTGTCAAGAAGTCCGCAAGCATTTTCTTGGTTGCGACGTGCTCCAGTTCCACGACACCCTTGGCGATTAGGTCACGTGAGTAGTGGTACCGAATATCGATGTGCTTTGTACGCCGGGAGATCATGTCGTCCTCTGCCATAGCCATGGCACTTTGGTTGTCGATGCGGATGACCGTTGCCTCCTCTTGTGGTGCCTTGATCTCATCAACCAAACTGCGAAGCCACTGTGTTTCCTTGCACACTTCAGAGAGTGCAGTGTACTCTGCCTCAGCAGTAGAAAGCGAGACGCAGTCCTGCTTCCTGCTTGCCCACGAGACCGCACCACCGTTGAGAAGACAAACAAACCCTGAGGTGGACTTCATGTCATCAATCCGTCCTCCCCAGTCCGCGTCAGTGTAGCATGTCAGCCGCAGCAAGTCTGATCCTTCTAGACCTCCAAACCGGAGTCCGACGTGCCGAGTCTTTTTGAGGTAGCGAAAAATCCGCTTCACGACTTGCCAATGTTCTGGCCCAGGGTTGGCCACAAACCTGCTCACCTGACCCACTGCAAAAGCAATGTCAGGTCGTGTTCCCACCATTGCATACATGAGGCTTCCAACGGCGGACTGGTATGGAATGTTTTGCATCTCCCGCCGGTCTGCCTCGTTGCTTGGTGACATGGAGGAGGAGAGCTTGCAGTCGGAGGGCATGGGGGTGCTGACGGGCTTGCAGTCCTCCATGTTGTAGCGCTTCAAGATGTCCATGATGTACTTGGTCTGGTTGAGCTCGATGGTGCCTGCTTTGCGGTTGCGGTGAACAGCAATCCCGAGGTAGTACTCGAGAGGTCCCATGTCCTTCATCTTAAATCTGCTGGCCAGATTTTTCTTGAGGTCCGTGAGGGCCTCCTGCGAGGAAGAACACATGATAAGATCATCCACGTACAACGCCACAAGTAGCAAGCCACGTTCGTCCTCCCGCACATAGACGCTAGGGTCATTTTTGCAATGTGCGAAGGAGATCTCAGCCATGAAGCTGTCCATCTCCTTGTACCAGATCCGTGGGGCCTGTTTCAGTCCGTACAACGCCTTCACCAGCTTGCACACCTTACCCTCGGGTGCTTTGACACCTTCCGGTACCTCCATTAGCACCTCCTTGTCGAGCTTCCCATAAAGGAAGGCTGTCTTCACATCCATCTGGTGGATCTCAAGGTCTTTGGCGGCAGCGACAGCAAGCAGGGACCTGATGGAGGCAAACGTGACGACCGGTGCGAAGGTCTCATCGTACTCAGAACCTGCGCGCTGTGAGAACCCTTTCGCCACGACCCTTGCCTTGTACTTGTCGATGCTATCATCTTGCTTCCGCTTCAACCTGAGCACCCACTTTGAGCCCACCACGTGAGCGTTAGCGGGTCTGTCCACCAGCACNTAACTCCTGGGGCTTAGACCAACCAGTGTCTTCTTTATACTGTTCCTTAGTTGGACAACTCTGTGAGGAGCATCTAAGGCCAGATTGTGTAATTAGAATGAGGAATGAGCCTGGTACATATATTCCTAGGCCTGGCTTCTAAGGTGTGTGGGTAGTGATACTTTTGGGGTGGTCACTCCACACCACCTCACCAGTCCGCCAATTGGCGTATCCACTGACCGCCAAGTGGCGCACTCTCCTCATGCATGGAGAAATGTCTAAGAAACTTCCCCTGTGCTAGAAGGTCAAAAACCTCCTGCGCACATCAAGGCTCGATCGCAGGACCTGTTGTCCCTAAGTCCAACATGCTATCCGTTGCGCTACACTTCTGGTGTCTTGCTTGGACTTGCACCACGAACAAGGTTTGGGGGACTTACTCCAAGGGAGCAGTGCATGCCCAACCTGTCCGTCAA
>SZWC01037081.1:612-15186 GCA_023375785.1 Penium margaritaceum | reverse complement strand
ATATACATATACATATACATATACATATACATATACATATACATATGCATATACATATACATATACATATACATATACATATACATATACATATACATATACATATACATATACATATACATATACTGTAGCGGTAGGGCCGGTTCGGCCCTCCCTCCTCGCTGATGCGAGGGGTGGTTGCGCACCACCCCTCGCGTCAGCGAGGGCTGGCCGGCGGCCAGCAGTTTGCTGGCCGTCGGCCAGCTCGCTGCCGGCTGGCTGGACGGCCGGCGGCCGGCCAAGCGACCGGCCGGCCACCGGCCGGCCAGCCGCCAGCCGCCGATCGCGGCCTCAGCCGGAACGGCGGCTGGGAGGCCACGAGGGCCTCGAGGGCGAGGCCTCGTGGCCTCGTGCCCTCGCCCCCCCTCGCCCTCCTTGCAAACGAGAAAGAGAGGACGAAGGGATAGGGGTAGCGATGGGAGGTCGAAATAGCTGGCGCGAAATTGCCGGCGTGCCTCGCACGCGACGATTTCGTGCCAGAACGACAAAACATGAATCGAAGTTCGTTTACGACAAACTTCGACAAAAAACGAACAAAATAACTCGTGCGAACACACGAGTTCGAGGTAAAAACCCCCGGTTTGGGTCCCAAAACCAGGGGTTTGGTTAAAAACGGAAATGGGCCTCCGGAGACTCGAAATATTTGAGTCTCCCTGCTCTGGGTCGTTGATGACGATTGCCCCTCAGTCTTGCGAAGGGGGTAAACCCCTAACGCGACTGAGAACGCCATTCTGCGAACTCCGACGACGACTTCAGAGCAGGAGCTGGAGACACGCCCGTTACACATACGTTCATGTTTTTCATAATTTTTTCTTTCTGACTAGCCAAAGTTTATGATTCGGGTTTTCCCGTTCAAAAGGTTAATTTTTAAGTGCATTGTATCATGAGTTATTTGAATTGAGAAGCAAAATCCACAGATGCTTATAGTTAGAATGATAGTGTAGTTTTCAGTAGTTTGGTGGAATTTTGAAGGACATATAAGGAGATGAAAGTTGGAGTTGAATAAGAAATATATTTCACGACTGATTTCTTCTGTTTATAATATTTTTCCATCGACTTTGAGTTGTTAGTTCTATTCGTTTTGAGGTAAATACTTTTGGCATTGTGTTTTGTGTCTGAGAACTCCCTGGAATCCTTTCGTATGAATATCTTGGTTTTTGACACATCATGAATTAAGAAAGGAAGACTTTTTTGCTCGGTTTGATTGTCGCGCCATCCTCGTTCTGAATACTACCTCTCGCTGTTGAGACCACTATACTCGCTTGCCGGGTACTCCGTTTGCGAGACTCGGATAATGATACATTGTGCAGCAGGCAATGATTGAGATAGGTTCTATTTGCAAACGTCACATATCTAGCTGGTTTGCTGTCTCATTTTCATTTGTTTTAGAGTAAGTTCGACAACTAGTCATGTTTTTCTTATCGATCTGCCGTCCCGAGCAGCGAGCTGAGCCCTTGTCACGGCGAGGATTCACCAACCGGTAGGACAACCGGCAATCTCGATTCGCGAGTGTTTGCGACGGGCCCTCGCGTTGGTCGGCGCCCAGATCCGGGTACCTTTGCTGATGGATCCGGCAATGCGGGTCCTCGAGTTGGGACATTGGCTATACCCGGGCCCCGGCGTCAATTTGACCCAAATTTTGTTCGGCGACTGGGGCGAGGGGCATACATCAGCAACAAGACAGCTCAAAGATCGAACCCAAACGTTATGATTAGAAGCTTTCATGGAAAAAGTACAACATAGAGATGTCATTGAAAACAAAGGAAGAAAAAAAATACGATGAAAATTTCATATGATATTTTTATTACGTATTATTCGTTACTCATGGGACCTTAAACATAAGGAACAATTTCTCCTCAATTTTGTCGAAATCAATCAATTATTAGAGCTGCATCTACGTGAATAATTTCATCATTTAAATTTAATTTCAAATTTAATTTACCGCTTTCTATTCCCCGTCCTTCTTGCAACTAAATTATTAGTGAGATAACACAATACGTTCAACCAGAAAAAAAACTGAAATGAATTCAATCTAGTTGAAAGTTTAGCATCGATGTTTTCATACTACAGTACTTGTAATACTCTATTCCATCTACAATCAATGATAAAGCTAGAGAGTACACCGTGGCTTCATCTGCTTTTCATGGTAGGGTGTCGATCTTTGCGTGAAACTCTTGAACAAACTTGCAGTAGGTTTCCACAAACAAAGATGATGTAACGTTAAAAAAAAATACATGAAAGGTTCCATGGATGAACTCGTTTAAGTTTTGAAGATTCAACAGGCTCTATGTGCTACAAACCAAGCTCGTCAAGAGTCTACACGAGGGACATGCAAGTGCAACACGTGTAAGGGCGCAAAGGCCAACGATTTCCCCACTAGCATCCACTCAGGCAGCCAGCTCCACCAAAGACACTTAGGCTGAGCTATGGCAAAAGCGCTTTGGGCATATGGTCAACAGCACCCAATAAGCAATGCAACAACGCAACATGGTTTGGGGGGAGGAGGTGTGCAAGGCTAAGGATGAGGTTGGAAAAAAGAATTTGCGTGAGCCTTGTCTCCTAGGCTAGGAAACAATGGAGCGCTGCGTGCAGAATGGTCAGCTTGTAGCGGCCTTACTCACTCTGCTGTGAGCCATTTGCACTCCCTTAAACGGAGGCAACAAGTATTTCCTAACTTCCTTTCATAACCATAGCCGCAAGGATAGACTTCCAAATGGAAAAAGAAAATTTCAAAGAGAAGGTACAAATTTTTTTTGCCGTAGTGGAGTGATTGATCGAATAGGAAAAAGGGTTAAGAAAGTGCACACTGCCAACAACGATGAGTAGAGCACATACAAAGCGTAGTTGACCTTTCACGACATCAATTACCGGACCATGTCCTACAACCCTTAGAGAAAAGGCATTACCAAGCAGATAAATCAAACCATCATCGGCATGACATTAATTATGCTCTTCGTCGCCAAACTCCCACCTCCCTTTTAGAAAGAAGCTAGAACAACCGCTACCTTGTGAATTCCACTCCATCAGCCACGCATCGCGGGCACAATAAGAAAAGTGTAAAAATTACAAGGAGGCTTGGTCAAAGAAGAGGCCATACGCCTCATAAACAACAGCCCAGATAAGTGAAGGAAGTGTCAAGCGAGATGCATGTGCCCTTAAGTGTGTGGTGGTCTGCTATGATATTACAGGAAACGCACACATTATGTGGGGCCAGGCAGTTTCAAACCTCATATGAAATTGAGATGCTTAAGTGTCATGAGAGGACGCTCGGCAGGTGAGAGTTGTTGTATCCCATCCACGCTTCCAATCTCACAACAGTGGATCATGCTTCTTGAGTCACGTGATCAAGCACTAGAAATCGACAGATTGTACTAGTGAAATTATGAGGATGGTTATGAAAGAAGAGCGATTGTTCAGGCTGAAGTAGTGTCAGACTCCAACGCTGAGTCTAAGCTGGCCAATACTTCTCACTCCAACTCTGAGGCCAGTGGCTCTTCCTCTCACAATGAATTATCAAAAACTACATACACGTTGTGTAGGTAATCTTGTGCGAAGGAAGGTATTAAGAAAAGCATGTTGCTCTTGAAAAAACGTAGACTACAACTTCCTTCAAGATTTTCGAAGTGTTTTATGTATGTTCTATGAACAACAGGGAAGATCTGTTCATCCCAAGTAAATTATAGACATCTTAAACCTGCATCAAATCCCCTGGTCATACCCAGGATTTTATTATTCATAAATGACAGGCTCTCCTATTCCCTTTGGTCGAAGGACTGGATAGGTTCACCTTCAACACATTGGGAGTGTCCGACTCCAGCGAATCAATGCTTTGTGGAAACTTTTGCAACTTACATCTAAGCCCCTCAGAATCCACTGTTGACAAATTGCATTTGATGTGGCATGCTCAAGCAAGCTTGGAAGATCCCTTGTTGTATCCCAAAAGTTTAAATCCACAAAACAATGTGTCATGATGAATCTACAAGCAAATTATGAATCATGAGGCATCTCTGGGAATGATGTAAGTGGCTTCAGCATGTGCACCATCACTTGTTGTTGGTGCACATTCAGACGTTATGTTTTCATTTCCTGTGGTAGTATAAAAATCCCACATCTTTAATTGAAATTGAATGGAAGTCGTCTCTCTTCATTTCTAGAGGAGATTCAACAATACATGGAGGGGCTGTTGAAAAGCAACGATCTCCACATAAAAAAAAAGAAATCATTCTCCTAGCATCGGTAGAAAAACACATATGTCCAAAAGTTATAGAAAGTTCTTAAAAAATAACCAAGGAAGAGAAAGGTAACTTTTTCAACGTTGCATGTGATGTGAACAAACGAAAAAAAAAGTTTTGTAAAACAGAAATTGTGGTACTTTGTGCTCATGGGACATGGATGCATGTTTAAGTATTGGAGTTGAGGCAAATTTATCTCGCATTTGTGGCACGTAAGTATCCATAGTTACCCTTGAAGAGGATTCCACCTCATTGAAGATGAATTACAAAGGTTGGTCCTCACAGGCCTTGCCAACCGTCGATGTGGCAACCCTTGTTTGCGCATATCAAGATCAAGGGCCCCTCCCGCTATTCATGAGTGAGCCTCTGATTGTAGATGGGCCAGCTTTCCCATGACCCCCATGTCCATGTTTGATCGCCCACGCATGCCAAAATCACGCATGGAAACCATGTAGTTCATTAGGACATTTCCCTTCATTGGGTGGGAGGCTTGTTGCTTTGTTGCAGTGACTGGTTATCTGGTTGATTTTCTTACGTTGCTTGGGTACGTGAGAGTCACAACTTTTGTTCATATCGTTCCTGAGCTACAAGGACCTTAGAAACTATGAAATTGTAGTGAATACATTACATAGAACAATGGGATGTGTTCAAATATTTGCATGGGTTTTCTTTGTATTACGTTACCAAAACAATTCAGAGAAATTCACATGTGCTCTGGACTTGACCTTCAGGGTAATCCAAAATATTTGTAACCAATTTTACACAATAAAAAGGAAAAGAGAATGTACTTGGGGAGGTGGAAAGTCTCAAGTATTGAGAAGGACTGGGATTTCTCAAAAATTCATAAAGAATTGATGGTGTACTTGCTATGACATAATGTAGTATATCAAGCACGTTTCTTTGGAAGGAAACACCATGGGGCACCTTCTGTGTCATTTATGCTCACCTAGTAACGTAATGGAGGGGGGCATATCAACACTTGGTAAGTGAATGCATGGAGAGAATCACCTGGGACTCTTGTGTCCTTCATGATTTGTGGAGAAAACATGAGTCGTGTTCTTGACATAATCACAAATTTGTGTAAGCGGTGCGATAGCCTAATGATGAATCTTGAAATACATCAATACTCTTGAAACAATCATGAACGTACATTCAACATTAGGAGTCACAATACAGCAAGCCATTCGCCATTGGGTCACCAAAGTGGTAAATTGACAATAGAGAACCTAACTACTTTTGACTGGTTTGGATCCCTTTGGTTTGATATCCCCAAGTTTTCCGTTCTTGTAAGTGCAATCATTTTGATCCTTGATGGCTTTTGCCAAAGTAATCACCATCACCATGGCTACCAAAAAAATACTTTAAAAAGAATGGAGCGGGTACCTTGCACATGTCTTCAACATATCTCTATTGTCAAGGACTTTGAAGAACTTGTTGTAACAATGGTGACCAGGAGAAAGCACACCCAGAAACAAGGACATGAAATGGGAAACATGTTGTTCATGGGGGAACATTAGTTCATGATGCACTAAAAAAAATGTAAGTGGCAGCGGGGATAGGCATGGCATGCTACGCGACCAATAATTCTGGACCGATGATCTAAAATCCACTCATATGTCAGACCCGTAGGACCCCGTACATCCTCTGCCATGGCCATGGCCAATTCGTATGAGGGAGACATTTGGAGTGAAGGCAGGATGCATGAGCTGGCTGGTGTGGATAAAAAACAAGCAATACCAGAAGTTGGTAGCCCTTGAAGGATACCACAACCACCTGCTCTAACAACTCAGTTCACCATTGGAGGATCTTCAAATTGTGCAGGCATAAGAAATACCCAACTTGGGAGTGAACCACAAATCTATCTGGCCCTCCCTGACCTGTTTGACTATGCAAAATCAAAAGAACCGGTGGTTTAGACGTGGCTAAAGTATTTGGAGGAGTGAATTTCCACTATTGGTTCAACAGAGATAAGAAAAAGCATCTGCCTTGTGGCCTCTCCTTTTAGATGCACAACTTTGAGATACTGGTCAAATACAAAGGACGTCCAACACAAGGAGGATGTATTTGGAACGAATTCAATGGCTCGCAAGCATGGTATCACATCGTTGGCCATATGCATGCTCTCTCTTGAGTACATGCACCTAACATGGAATGTTACCTTGACTACATCAGAACATGGCATGCAATCGTTGCAGATTTTTTAAAGCTGATCAAGACATATGACACATTGTACGGGCTCTAGTTGTGGCTCAACCAATCCAGTGTGGTGCTTAACATGGTGTTTTATTTTAGCGATTACCAACAATAATATCACCAAAAACAAACTCTGTTTATACTAGAACAGAGTTATCAAACATTATATTCGTAAGCATTTGTCAAATATACCATCCAATGCAACCTTTAGCACGGTGTTTCAACTACGAGATGGAATGAGACAACAAGGCTTGGATCTAGAAATCCAACGGTTGGCAATCCCAATGCCAAAATTCTTTCCATTTTAATGTGAGGCCTCATTCGTCAAAGACCTTGATTTGATGGTGTTTGGTGCCGACCAACACTGAGATAAATGAGTGTGATAGGCAAAAATACATCTTTGTCACACTAATAGAAAGAGGTCATTGATGGCAACATCCCGGAAAAGAGGCGAGGAAGAAACAAGAATGTTTGAGTAGTCGAAGAGTAGAAGAGGGCTCATGCCGTTGGAGATGAGGTTTCCTAAGACTGTAAACTGTGACGAGGAGTACGATGACATCCAGCGGGTAATGCTCTTGAGAATACAATGAAAAGGGACTACATACGTTGTAAAAATGTGATCCAACAATTGAATGGAGGAGCTTCTGTTTATTGCTTTCTCACAAGCTGGTTTAGAATTTAGTTTTGTTGATCAAACTACGGGTGTTCAACCACAAAACAATCTATAGATGTATTTGGATCCATCAACTTTGCAATCAATTTGCTAATGATCTTTTGGCCTTTCCAAGACATCAAACACGTCCTTGGTAAGGCTTCTCGTGTTGCCACAGTTCATACATTCTCTACATTAGTGGAGCAGTCTATCCCTTCATTCATGGGAAGTAATGATATTCATCTCTTAATGAACAATCATGGACCCAACTGCACTTATGGAAGCTGATCAACAAACAACACATTGAACATTGGTAGAAGTTGAAGTAGTATCGTTGCAACAAAAACAACCATGAATGCAGCAAGTATATTCTGCGACATGGAAACCACACGTGGCTCATCCATGTGAAACGTGGAGAAAGGAGGGTTATCAAAATCATGAGCCTCTTTGACCTCATTGGAGATGACCTCCAAAAGTGTACAAATTTCCCAAAATATTGGAACCATTTTCTGGAGAGTTTGGAGGTTTACTTCAAGCGAACATGCTCACAAGCTAACTCTTCAGCACAGCATCAATCACGCAAGAAAAGTGAAGCAGTGTAACGGATGAAAATTAAAGGTGCAATAATCATGTAAGCAATCACATGCTAAACGAGGTGAAACAATAGCTAGAGGTTATTCTTGATCAGGGATGTATTCACCCATGCATGCCACCTACATTGTACCAATGTTTTGTGGAAGTTAATACAAACAGGACGCGGATGTACACGGACGACCGAGCATTTAATGACAACACCATTGAGTATGGCTACCATTTTCATCGACATTTTCATCAACTTTAAGGAGATTTGTTTTTGGGAAAACCGAGTTATGGAGTGGTATCATCAGATCAAGATATTATGTTTAAAACTGGAGAAAACGTTCTGGACTTGTTACGGGCACTTTGATTTCACCATCATGCCATTTGGACTCACAACTTCCATCTCAGCATTCGCAGCGACAACTAACATCTTCTTTCCATTTCTTGATGACTATGTCTTCGTCTACCTGGACAAAATCCTGGTTTGCAATGTTCTTGGGATCTTTTTGGACATAATTGTGTTGTTTGGTACATCGTACTAAACAATGATGTACAATGTATGTAATCAGTGGGGAGAAAAAGAAGAGCAAACATCCAAAATCAGCATTTTTGACTCACATAAACTCCTGAACAGAGTGAATAGGATTGGATAAAATATTAAAACATGAAGAAATTAGTTCTCCGGCATGCCTGAATCGATAGGTTGTGCTACAACTTGAATTTCTCAAGAGATGCTCATTTGAGGTTGTCATCCGAGCGGACATCAATGTACAATTCTGAGATATTCCTGACCTGAACAACGAGATGCATGTTTTTTAAAATCCTCAAAATTTGAGATTAGATTCAGTTTGATTTAGTATTTGGGTCAGATTACCAGTGTTGGAAGCATCATCATGGATTAATAAGGTGGAGGCGCTTTCCAATAGGTCAATCATGCCAATGCTTTGTGACATACAAATGATTTGGGATTTTCTAAGGAGTACCACTGATTTGTAGTCTATGCTAGAGTTCTTTTCCAATCTCAGTTGAAACCTCATGGACTAGAATTAGGGAGAATTTTAACAGAACAAAATCACCTCTTTTCACTTCTTTCTGACTTTGGTACCCTTCTTGCAATTGGCAAAGCTTAAGATTGACTATGTCATGTACACTGATGCATCCGATGTAGGAAATTGAGTTGTTCTCCTATACAACATCGGTGGAGAACAGCCCATTACCTAAATGACATTAAAATTGGGCAAGCGTGGGCTGAATGATGTGGTGCACAAAAAGGAGATGATTGCACTCATGCACGTGCTTAAGACATGGTGGTGTTCTCTTTTATGCAAATGACATGTCTTCTACATCAATCGAGGCCCGTATATTTAGGTGACTCTAATCATCTCATTAAGAGCGTTTGAGTGGCTAGGAAAATGCTTATTTCTTGCTACAATCCCCAATTCGACGGAGGCAACTCACATTTCAAGTCCTCATAGCACCAATCAAAGACCTACAAAAGGATGTTATCGCAGGAGTGGCACAACACCATTGATGGTGGAAGATTTTGCAAGAACAAGATAATGTGAAACTTGTACAATGAGTGATATTAGAGAGCAACACAGTAGAAGACAAACAAAACAATGAGTTTTCTTCAACCTCTACCTTTTTCAACTGAGCCAAGGTCTGTAATCTCCATGGAATTTGTAACGGGTTCTTCTTGTGTAAGAAGGGAGTCAAATTAATGGACTTGGTGGTTGACCACTATTTCTACAAAGTACAATTAATCCCAACTACCACCATCATCAACACCAACGAGGCTGCATGAGTCTTTACTACAATACTTCCTTGTACCATAACCAACGACAGAGGTGAGAAGTCCACCAGTCAGTTCTGGTTGGAGTACGTGCCTTGCTATAGTGGTCAGAGTAAATTTTTGATACCCATTGTCAGTCAGATGGTCAGACCAAGGGAATCAATAAGCCACTCGGGCAATAGTTATAGACCGTGAGCAGGCCACATGGCATTAAAGGAATGGTCAAGCTATCAACCACAAGATTTGAATCAACGCTACGACATCCACTGTGACTAGAAACAACAAAAATAGTTGTGCTATAGAGTGCAAGAAAGAAACCAAACATCGATTATCAGTGTTATTCCTTCTAAGTTTTTATGAACAAGACAAGTCAGAATTCTGCAAAGACTCTTGCAGTCATGAAACATGCACTGGAAAGTCATCAGGCATACGTTGAACATCAAGCTTCTTCAAACTGCACAAGGTATGGCTGCACAAAGTTGAAGTTCTGGGCCCGTTCATGATTGAAGACATACAGACACCTATCACTCCCATGATGTGCTTGCCCAGCAGCATGTCTATCCATCTGGTTTTCTACATGAAATTTCTAAAGCAATTTTGGTTTACCCAATGGGAGGTACCCCTGTAAAAGTCAATCGAAGTAGATGAGGACGCATAGAATGTGATGGAGGCCACGAGGTGAACATTGACGATGTGAAAACTTGGCTCGATGCCTATGTATTACATATGCATATACATATATGCATACACATATATATCCTCGATTGGTATATCCTTGTAACAAATTGGACAGAATCCTTGGCCAACTAGGTCAAAACCGCGGTGCTTGAGGGCCTCCGACCCTCAAGCCATCCCGACCAACCGCCCACAGTACCAGGTGGCCTTGCTCGAGCCACGTGGCTCCTTCGACCGGTCAGCGTGGCACTGCCACGCTACACTCCCCCCCACTAGGAGTGAGAGCCGCCTTGGCATCTCCGGTAATCCCAGCGTGGGATTCGAGCCCTAGAGCTCTGATACCAATGTAACAAATTGGACGAAATCCTTGGCCGACGAGGCCAAAACCGCGGTGCTTCAGGGTCTCCGACCCTCAAGCCATCCCGTCCAACCGCCCATAGTCCCAAGTGACCCCGCTCGAGCTACGTGGCATCTTTGGCCGGAGTGGCACTGCTACGCTACAATCCTAGACACAAAACAAAAAATTAGAGCTCTACCAAAACCTTATAGACATCAATTGTCTGATTGAAGAACATTGAAGTCAGGAATGACCATTGCTATGGAACTAGTTGGAACACTGTTGTAAAATGAGAGGGAGTGTTATGTCCCTAAAGAACACAATGGTGTGTTGTTCTTGACGTTTTGGACAACTTTTAACCCCTTCCTTAAGGCTTGATATAGATGCATTGAAATTTATTGACAATTGGATAATTTTCTGCTGTGCTAGAGCATTGTTGACATGTCCCTCCAATACTTTAAGAACCCCTCAACTTCTTGACGATGTTTCTCAAATCCGCCAGTGAAACTACGATGTTAGCTGTATCGTGCTAGTCAAGCGCATAACAACTCAACTCTACTAATGTTTCCTTCCTTGTTTTTCATTGTATGTATGGGCTCCTATAGTACAATACTTGTCATGTTCGTATACTGATTACAAGATTGATCCGAGGCAAAAAGAGTTGTTTCCCGGACTAGTGCTTAACATGTTATCGTTTTCTTCTGAACAACTTGTAAATCTACCTGTGTAACACCCAAGGACCTCATAAAAAAATGGATTCTTCTGAATTCCACCATAAAGAATAAGAGAAGTGTTTGTTGAAATGTTCACTTTGATATTAGTCTATTTGTATAGTTGAGCAATTTGTGAAAGGTATTGGGTACTTTTCCCCTGTTTTTGGTTTGTTCACATTGAACGATGGATGCATAAGGAAGGCGTATTGTTGTGGCCTGGTACTGATGGGCAAAGAAAAAGCCACACATACAGAAAATGCACCTTTATTCGCAGATTAGTCATTGGATCATTTTGGATAGATCAACCGGTGTGAGTGATTAATGGAGGGTTTGGGGACTAAATGTATTGGTTTGTAAGTAGATGAGTTGGAGTATGTTTATCCACCCCATGACATCAAAGAGAATGAGTAGGTACTATAACATGATACATTTTATCCTCTTCAACAGATTTTGCTACTTTGAAGGAGGCCGCGTTAGTTGGGCATCACGATAGTCTTAGATGATCATTCTTCCTTCGTATTTGGCCGCCTAGAAATCAACTACCATGCTGTTTTTTTCTTTCATTCGTCACAAAATTTTGAATAAAATAGTGTTTAAGGTTGTTCAAGAGTTTCTTTATGAAATCTATTTGGGTGTTACTTAAGTATTCGTTCAACGAAAATGCCTGCTTTGTGCATTTGACATCAAACAGGTGCAGCCATGCCAACTGCGGCAATCCACCTTGTTAGGCTAATACAAAAGTAGTGATTGACCAGTTTGGCATGTCAGCTTGAGCACACTATGCTCGAGCTGACGCGTCAGGCTAGTCTGAAACCTCTAGCACCTTGAGTCTGCCACGCAAATCTGGTCCATGAGCCAGAGGTGCACCAAGACAGCGGAATACTCGATTGGAAATTCAGTGTCTTGCAAGACAATTGTGAACACCTGGGATTTTTTTGTCAAATCATAACAATGGAGGTAACACCACTTGTTTGGTGATACATTCCTTCAGACACTTGTCTCGTACGCTTTTGTCCTTTGCCCCCTCCCCCTCCTCTCATGCCGTCTCCTCCTTCAAGTGCCCGTGGAAAGCATATGAGGGTAGTGTATTAGGGAGTGGACAGAAAATACAATAACAATGACATACAAAAGTACACTTGTGTACAAGGAGGGGAAACATCATAGAAGTGATAGGACCTGTATTGGGATTATTTTAAAGGATGTTCATAGGTAAGTTCACGTAGAAGTTGCACGGAAGATTCTTGATTATGTGACTCCGTCCTCCAGTCCGACTAGGATACTCCATGAAAGTTTCCGTACAACATGGGTGAGTACAAGGAAGGTACTTGGAATTCATGTGTACAGAAAAATGCATGGTGTACGCACATATAGTAGTGATGAATTTCGGGTGATTGGGATGGAATGTCGATCGTCGCGCGAGATGTGACCTAGCCTTTTTCAAATCCAGCAAAGCCCTTGATATCGTTGATTGACGGCATCACTCTCTATGAAAGATGAGGTTTTTGATGACTATGACTTTCCTCCGCCACGATAAGGGTCGTGGTTTTGGGGTTGCAAGACACTGGATTCTTGCATCCGACTGATATCGTCGACGATGTCAATGCAGCTAGCGACTACGATCATTCGCGAAACGTCGTCGTGGATGCCAAAAACTGGCAATTGCTCGCTAAATATCTACTTAGAGGTTGTTGTTGTAGAAGAAACATGGTTCATCAAGTGTAAGGTCACTGCCAGAGATGGTTTTGCGGAAACTCCGAGTGTACTCAGTCACGCCGGACTGCTGACAGGGACGTCGGAGTTTGTGCCACGTGTCATTCTTCTTACACACCTTCCCAAAGCAGGCCAGTGTATAGCGCACAAAGTCCCTCCGTGATTTTGGTGGTGCGAGGGAGTTGTGACGTGTTGGATTGATCTGTTTACGAGGTAGTACACCTATGGTCAACAATGTGAGGGCGGTCACGTGAGCCATTGATCCAGCTCAGCCAGTCTCTTGCTATCGTTGGATGGCCTTTAGATTGGATGACCAACTCAAAGCCGTGCCACACAAAAGCGAGGCCACGAGGTGAATTTCATTTTTGTCCTCGTTGACCCAGTAACTCTGAAACAGGTCCGCCAAATGTTGACTGTCCGTCATTTGGAGTTCGCGAGATCGAACGATTCAGGAAGTGCCTGTCGAATCTAGGGTTCATCTGAGAGTTGCAATTTTCTCTCGGTGAGCACTGCTTTACGCACGCAAGAGTTTCAAAGCTCCTCCATCGCCGCGTTGAAGTGTCAAAGTAGAGGGGTGACGAGGCTCTCGAGTCCAAAAAAAGTCTGGTACATGTCTTGGTTGATTCGTGGTTGCCGGCTGGTGCCTCCCATCATGCCATATGTTGTCCCAATAGGCTGCAACGGGGGCGAAGGGTTCGCCAAGCCCGAGGGGTCCATCATTACAGTCGGGTTCGTCGGTGTTACACCATTTGTTGCGTTGCCGCCGCCGCCTGGTTTGCATGGAGAGCATTATTGCTCGTGTGCTGTTGATCCGCCATCGGGTGTGTTCGCTCTTATGAAGACTAGTGCGAACATGTGAATGATGGAAATGCGCTTAAGACTTGTGCAAGGATGTCACCAGGTAGTTAATGCGCCGGCTGCCCCTCCAGCGCCACTGCGCACTGATATCAAGTGTTACATCGAGCGGGATTTAGGTGGTTCACAGGGATGAGGTGCGAGAAAAAAGATGATTGGGGAATGTGGGGCAAAAGGAGATTTTGTGTCAAGCAGGAAGTGTACTTCGATGACAAGTGTCGAGTGAGTCGAGCAAATATTGAAAAATTCCGAGAATGGGAACGTGGAATGTTTGGGGTCCTTGGCGCTCAAGTTGAGTGATGCGTGTGAGGTCGCGCCGTGAGTGGCTGCTGCGAGAAGCTTCGTCGAGAAGTCGAGGGGCTTGGAGGACGTTGAGGTGCTTCTTTATAAAATTCCAGAACCTTTAGAAAATTTAAAAAACAATATTAGAACATTTTTACTGTTTGGGAATCTTATTTTGACCTTTGTGGAATGTGGTTGAAGTTGTCAGAAACTTATAGTATAGAATCTAGGAGGTCGGGGCAGTTGGCCCAGATTTCCTCAATCTATTGGTGTACAATTTATGAATTTTATGCACATTGGGACAATAAGTGAATGAGATAAATGCTCACTTGTTGAGTGCAGGGACTCATATGTCAAGTGCAAGTTCTTCCGAGCATTGTTCGTCTGGGGATAGGTTGTGCCTCCCCTGTATTCTAACAAAAGAATCTACTGGACGCTCTTGTTCGACCCTGAAGCTTCGCCGGGGCAGAAGACGATGCTCGAGCCGGCGGCGGCGTCATCGATGTCACACACCC
>SZWC01037080.1:0-14722 GCA_023375785.1 Penium margaritaceum | reverse complement strand
TATCTATATCTATATCTATATCTATATCTTTATCTATATCTATATCTATATCTATATCTACATCTATATCTATATCTATATCTATATCTATATCTATATCTATATCTATATCTATATCTATATCTATATCTATATCTATATCTATATCTATATCTATATCTATATCTATATCTATACCTATATCTATATCTTTATTTATATCTATATCTATTTATAACTATATCCATATATATCTCCTACTTCATTGATTTTATTTGCATAGAAACACATCAAAATTGTTTTTCTGCGAATGAATAAAAATTCAATGAAGAACTGTATCTTTAGGTTTTATCCATGAATGGAATATTTATGATTTTAGCAGTATCTTCATGTATTTATGATAAATTTATAGATTCATATGTATTCCAAAGCTACATAGTTTTGCATGCATACATTGTTCTTACATAAGAATTAAGTTTATGGGAACCTCTGTTTAATATTTTATGTTTTGCACATTTTTTGAAAATTTTCACCGTTCATTGTTTTGTTTTCCATCTTCAAGAGTATTGAACTCAAGATTTTCCCGTAATAATATGATTTTTCATTGTGTTTATTGATACATAAGACTTAGTCGACTTGAAAAGGTGATCCAGAACCGTAATACACATTTTGTTCCTGAATTACGCTCGTTTTTTCTTATGTATTTCTCTGCCTTTAATTTCTACTACTTCATTTTTTGTAATTTGGTTGTTTTTACTTGGATTATGCTATTCTAGAACAAAGTGGTCAGCCGTCCGCGTGCGGTCCATGGTGTTCCTTTATTGCCGTTTCCCGGTAGTTGATATCTCTGTTTTTCTGTATGTAGATAATGTTATTTGCGGCATCTGTTTTGTGCAAACCGTCTTGTTTGCATATTGAACTCTCCATGTTTTTTATTCTGTTTCTCGCCGGGTTTCTTTTGGCAAAAGTTGCTTTCCACGTCTCCGAGAAACTGGCCGCGGGCCGTGGCGAGTGGTGACGCGGTTGAAGTCGTCACATAGTTTTTAGACGCATTTTCTATACTTTGCCCTTGACGTAGATGAGTACTTCATTATCGGGCTACCGTCAACGATGAAATAATAGTATATCTATCTGGGTGCGGAAAAAGCAACTGATCAGATGATTGAGAACAGTCCTCAAGGCTGAACCACAAATATCAACTCTGACCGGATCCATGTATACGGATAAGAGAACTTTTGGGTAAGGCGACGGGCCCGGACGTAACAGGTCTGAATCTTGAACGGGTATCGACAGTGAGAAAGCACAAATGGCTGGAATAGGATATGAGGCGCGTCTGTGATTCCTATGATTGGTAGCGTCCGACAACGTATCCCAATGTTCGGTCTTCGTTTTCCGCAAAGCAGGCGTCGGAACAATTCAACGCGGTCGGCCAGGTTCATGTATGGTCAGTTTGTCCTCTTTAGTCTGTCTTTCAGAATTTTGCATTAAATGCCAACAGATACTTGCCCAACATGAATGTGGCATTTAACGATCCCTTCTTTCACATTTGGCCCTAACGGACAGTTTATTACTGCAGTAAACGTGAACAATATAATTAGGCAATCCCCTCTCCAACATGGCCACAAAAAAAATTTACGCCACAAATACCATGCTGACACGCAATGTTGACAAGAAAAACAAACATTTTCAAAGGGTCTTTTGGAGTCAAAAGATAGCTAAAATGATTGGATTCCACACAAGAGAGGTGAAACCAATATAAAACACATTAAAAATATCCAAAATATAAATGGAGAATCTGAACACACAAAAGAAAATCAACGTTGTGAAGACAAAAAGGTGAAATTGAATCACATGTTGAGTCCTTTATCACAATGCAAATAGAAACGTTAAGGCAAGAAAAACATAGCACTAAAAACACGGCCGAAGAATTATATTCTGTTCATCGCCACCTATTCATACTATAACAAATACATAAATTCGAAAATTTTTCATGTAACCATAACATACCATAAAAACCTTTTATTTTTGTTGAATAAATTTTACCTTTGTTAATTGTTGAGCTTTCTACTAGAAATCACCTTTATGACGAAGTTACATGACTAATCTCCATCACGCAATATGATGATATAGAAACAAATTCATAGTGAAAACGTATTCAAAGAAAAAACCCTTAAATGATAATTGATGGAAAAAGAAATTAATTCAATCATACACCATGAAAACAACACAATATCACATCATGTGAACATCTCACCTAAAGGCCATCCTAACAAGTTCTTACGTTTCATGATCAAACTATTCTAGCCGATTTTTACAATGGTTTTAGTCTAATACATTTTAAAGATAGAACATTCAAGCAAAGCAATCAATAGAACCATTTTTTAGATGAGAAACTGAGCACTAATATACTCAACATATCCTTATGACTATCTCACAATAATGAACTTAGTGTACAATCTACTCCCCAAGAATTGATGCCAGCAAAACAGTTCAAACACACAAAGCATAAGCCCTCGGAAAGTCATCAAAGGGGGAGGCAAAATGGTCGCTTCAGTTATAGAAGCAAGGAAACATTGCATGAGAAAGGATAAACAATTAGATGGCATCATTATAAACAGGAAAATGTACCCATCATTGTACATGGCATGGCCACATGGAAAGAGGACCTTAGTGCCAATGTAGCATTGGAAAAAAAACTGACTCGATAGATTCTCCATCGTGACAATCTTTGTGTTTAAAACCTGGCCAATGGGTGACTTCCTGACCAAAGTCCAACTAGGATTCGACCTTGTATGTTTCATTCCAACCATTGTCTTGTGAAAACATGAGAACTGATTACAAATAGTGCATTATATGTATCTAAGAATCATCTTTCATTGTACAAAACATTTGTACCCTACGTTCTTACTTTTCACTTTAAATCATTCCACTTGTTCTTTGCTCTTAGAGGCTTCATCAAAACACACCTTATAATGCAAACTATGAAACAAATAAGGATAGAAAGAGAGAAATGTTTTTAATCATTTTCATAGAAAAAATTGTTGTGTCATGTTCTTGCAAAATCAAGCCACACACGTGCATGATTTTATGATTAAGGTTATTTGTTTACAACATTCATTTGATATTGCATAACTCCATCCAACCCATAAAAACTCTTAATAAGTGTTGATATATCTTCAACAAGGACAAATCATACATGTTTTGTTGATGATTTCTTCTTGAATTTACGTAAGAACCAAATGTAAATTTCCCTAATGCTACATTTTGTACACGTTCAACAATGTGATTTGGTTACGCCTCCCCACTTTTTGTAATAATCATCCTTTTCCCATTTAACCAAGTAATATTGCAAAACCCAACACCTTTCACCCCACACATTCACAAGTTATTCGGAAATGATCTCTTGGCAAGGGGTGCTACCCGAGTGGTATCTTCATGCAACATAGTCAGTTAATACAATCCATGATTTGGATTGTATTCGTACTAGTTGAAGAGAATGGTTCATTAACCATGCATACATCGAACAAAGTTATTCTATCACTCGTGGATTGGTCTAATCAAATCAATCAACCTCGACTAGCCCATGAAACATTTACGTTAGATTTATCTTAATGTTAAAAAGCACCAAGGCCCCTATGAAACGGTTGTCTAACGTACTTTTTAATCTTCAAATATATTTACCTCATCTTTTAAGGAGGCCACATAGGTCCTCTACAATTTGTTACAACCATCAAAGCCTTTCAAATGACAAAAGAATGCTCATACTTAGGTAATGCGGGTCTTAACCACCATCCTCTTATGTCAGTCTCAAAGGGGTACCATAGGTTACCTCTCATGTGTTTCTTAAAAGAACAGGACATACAACCATGTCAACTTGTTTAATTGGTATCAAGATCAATGGATGTCATCTCCCAGCGGTGTATATATATAAGTATATTCACTACATGAGTGTACTAAGTTAACATTAGTTTTGGTTATATAGATAATCCCAGGTGAAAGTATGTATCAAAGAATATCATAATTGATCGATTACAAGCTACGAGGACACCTTTTAGGTAACCATCCCATGCATATGGAATAAAAATCTTGCAAATTACATCCATGGTTTGTCATTCAATGATCTGGTTTCATTTGGGAAATTCATGAAAGATTTTTGAACATTCAAATCCTTGTTTAGGATTCTTCATTTCAATACATTTATGGGTAAGAAAATCATTTTTAGTTTAAACTTGAAGTAAAGAAAAAGAAACCAAAAAACCTGTGAGATCGTGTGTGTGCCAAATCACAAGGAGTGTTGCTTCCATCTTTATTTTTCTATTATGTAGCTTCTTTTCTACCAATTAATTAAGAATTTTGATGTGCCTTATAATAGGCAGATCGCACTCACGATTTAAGGGGTCTTTAGGCAAAATGTCTTTAGATCATGGGTCCTAAATGCTTCCACATGCTAAGTTCTACAAGGTTGTAACATATATGTTTATTCCTACTAAGTAACTAAGATATGCCATGGATGGTGCCTTTTTGGTTGTAGCCATGGTAAGTTGATTACCTTGCTTGCTTGTAGAAGCTTCCTCAAGTGTAAAGAGAAGTTTCATTATAATTGTGGTTCTTCAATCTTGGACCTGTTCATGCTTTCACTAGATTCATAGATCACCGTAGCCATAATGCTTGAATCCTAGCTCACTTACATAGAGAAATACATCTCTATAGTTTCAACCCTTGCTTTCTTGCTCACAATGAAGCATATCTGTGTGTGGAGCATAGAACCATGCTTAAATGTGGCCAAGAATTGATCTCTAAGATGTTCCCTACTTGTTGCTTACAAATTGTGTCATGCAAGAAGCCCAATCCGGCCTGGGCCTTTCTGATGACATTCTTGAGTTGCACTAGAGAGCAGGTTGTCAAGCCACACTAAATCCATGCAGAATAGTCCACACATGCGACACACACTATGTTATAGTTTTGGCCCTTGAGGTTTGCCTTCCGTAATGGAACTGTCCCTTACATTCAAAGTACACAAATCATTATACCAAAAAAGCATTCCGAAAATTCTCACTTTGCATTTTGTTTCCAAGTTTACACGTGACAATGTCATATCAAATAGCAAAAGAAAAAAATTCATCACGGCACAAAACTCACCCTTGACGAGTGCCCTAACAACGTGCTGATATCAAGCTTGGGTGTTGTTGAGGAACTCCTCAAGATCCATCAAGAAATTGATGTCGAGTACATTGAAATGATGATTTCTTTGGTGATGGGTTATTGAAAGAACATTTTTCCTTCATGTTGGGTTCTTTGGAATTTTACGAATAAGAAGGGCCTATTGCTGGATTTTTCCAGGGTGACTTTAGAAAAAAAAGAACACTAAAGATATTTGAACCAACATCAGGCCACACCAGAAAATATGAAGTTCCTTCCTCTTTAGGAAAGCTCTTTGTTGGATTGTTTAAGCAAACTACTAGCATGTCAACAGAACCCTTCCAGGTCTTTTCCCTCCAAACTCCACAGTAGGGTACATGTGGATGCCTCCTTGGATTCTCAGGAATTTGCTTTGTCTCTATGAATGGATCTTTTGGCGCTCATACAAAGCAAACGATGAATTGCGGGATTTGAAGGCTCACTTTGTTTCTTTAAGATTTTCTGAGTTCATTTGAAGTAGTCACAACAATAGAATTGTTCAGTGGCACATGCTTGACCTGCCTTTGTCTTCTTTATTCAGAAGAATTTTTCTTAGTGACGTGCAGCTACCTCAAATCGCTTAAAGTTGCAGCTACTTTTGAGCAATTCCATTTGAGTTTTTCGAGTGAGGCATTACATGTAAGCTCGTATTCACACTTGGTTTTGTGTGGTTTATGCACGTCTTGGTGTAAGAATTATTTGCAATACAACAAAAAAAAGAGGCAAGTTTTGAAGGTTGATCTTGTTCAAAAGAAATTCCATGGTTTGTTTGTTTACTTCTGCATCCTTTCGTGCTGCATTTTGTCCTTTGTCTGGTGAGGGTTGATCTTTGTCGATCATGTTGCACAAAGGTAGAATTTCAAGCATGACCTTACCAACGTCTTAGGACATCACTCAATCTATTCATGTTTGTTTAGCTCCTAGAGACCTTGCTCCGTTTGTTGTAAAATGTTTCTCTACTGTGGTAACTACAAAATGAAATCACCATGCTTAACAACAACGTTTATGGGTCGCTGCTGTGTGGTCAATTCCTTGCCAAGAAGTGATCCAGGAGGCCTGCAACTACATCATTGTGTTGCTCCTTTTCTTTAGGATTGGTTGCCCACTTATTTCTCTCTAAAAGATAAATCAATTTTAATTCCATGTACAGACCAATCTTATTCTAGTCTATCTAACGCTTTAAAACAGGATATTCGTTGGGATCTTGTGAAAGATCATCCTTTAACTCCTCAAGATTTAATGTGGTGCCCCTTTTTGCTTAAGTTAGGAATTTCTAGCCTTCTTGTACCATAGAATACGTCATATTGGTTAGTACACTGATCTAGGTGCCCATGAAGCATCGTCCAATCTTGGGATTCTATGTGAAGTTTCTTTTTTTGTTGTTCAGGGTGTACTAAGAGAACATGCTTGTGGTTTGTTTCCTGATATTAGCATCTATAGAAAACATCTCAGGGGAGAATTTTTGTCAATAAGTGAGGAGCGTGCCTCATCCACGTGCACAAGTTCAACCGTGGCACCTTGCACTTTCACGTAGATCATACATTTGTTTATGTTGATCTTCTTGGTTTGACCGTGCACTATTATCATATTTCCCACACAAGTTGTGGATTCAGTTTTTACAAGATCATCCTTGGCTTCTTCTAAGGAATGCAAATATCCTCAAGGATGTTGCGTAGGTAAATAGATTATTGTGCATGTAATGAAGCAGCCACATACTAAGCTTCCACAACATTGAATGTAATGAGACTCCTTGTCTCTCTTGTTTAAAACACCACCCTGGCATCAAGAAAATTCAAAGCATTCCTGTATTGCTTCATTTTACCTTTTTTCCACAAAAGTGAGAATCCACAAAACACTTCAACTTACGACCAGTTGCAATCATAAAACACAAATCACCATCTCTTGTGGTTTTGAGGTATTTGAGTGCCTGGTCAAGGTCCTTACATGTCATATCACAGCATGTCGTATTTCAACGTGAGTTGTTACTATAAAATAATTGTAGATCTGGCCATGTGAAGCTCGTTTTGTGCATCGATGAGATGAACACAATACAAATGTTGACTTCATCATCCCTTGGTCCTTCATTTTTCAGGCTGTACGTGAAAAGAAAGCACGTGTTTATCAAGTACATCAATGCTCTCACAAACATTTTTGATTGGGTTTGTTAACTCGGATAAAACTTCTATGTTTTTAGGTCATGCCAAGGTTTTAAATTGAGTCTTGACGTGAGTGCATCATTGACATGTTTTGCCATTTTCCAATGTAGTTGCATTTATGAATTTTTCCAATTAGTCATTGATGAAGATTCATGAAAACAACCAGAACGTAGCACTGTGGTTTGTCTTTTGAAAGCAACAAATAAAGAAAAAGAATTTCAGTAAGATGACGAATGAAGGCCAAATTACTCAAAAGACTTTGGGGCTTGTGGTTACACAAAGTGGGCATCGCTCTTGGCTCTACACAGTCTTTAATAGTCTTTGCATAAGTCCATTGCCATCATCGTATCCATTGGGCTACATCATTCACATTCTTTTTTCCATCTCCCCACGTAAAGAGGAGTTCTTAACAGTGACAGATTACACATCATAATTCATCATTGTTACAAAAGCCAGCATAATGCGATCTTTGATTTATGACCTCATGCACATGAGTCTTGCAATTAAATTGCCACCACGTATAGAAATCCCTTCTCCACTCGAGAAACATTCATATTGTCAATGTTGCCATTAGCTCTTGCTTTCATTCAAAGAACCCACTAAACTTTAGGTCTAGAGCAAAATGCTCCCATGACCCTTGCTCCATGAGACCCCCATATTTGGTATGCAATGCATCTTTTCATCTAACTAAATGGTTTCCACTAAGATCTTCCTTAAGATTCCTTAGCTTTACGGGTAGTTATCTGGTTGATATTGGGAGGGGAATGAATGAGATAGTTGTGAAGTCAACAAAACTATTGAATTCTTATTTGTACAACTTGTGACTGCCTAGTTATGTTCTAATCCCTCCTTTTACACTCAATGTTGCTCAAAATGGTGCTATACTAGGGGTGTTAAATGCATGTTACAGGATGGTGCTATCATGTCACTTACAGAGCATCTTGTGTAGGCATCACTTTTTTTTGGCTATCTGGTACAAACATATGGTTGTGGACTGAAGGAAAACCTACTAAATGGTCTCCATTCACGGGCATACATATGACCACCACCTCCTTATGGGCCTCATCTCAATGTGTTTGATTCATTAGGGCTTTATTTGAATCGCCTTCCCTTAATGACTCCTTTCAAGAGTCGTGTAAGGTCTAGTGGAGATTTTGAGCAATCGTTTGCTTCTCCTTTCATGTTCGACATGTTAGGTTCTTAACGAATGTAGCATCGCAATTGAATACAATCCATTGCAAGTTAAATTTGTACAACTCAAATCTCTTCCTTATAAATCTCGCCCCTTCTAATGGAACTTCTTTCACACAGTGAAAACTGCCATGCAACCTTAGGCTGTTAGCATGGTGACGTTTGGCTCATCATCATGCCATGGCTAACATCACGTAGTGTCAGAGAGTGTCATGCACAGTATGTTACACACCCAAAAAAATTGTCTCTACCTATTTCTTATGCTGAATACGTGGTATGCTGTTTTGGTGAGAATGCATTCCATATCTTTTGCCAGCTAGAAGTCATGTTACATAATGAGTAGCATATTTCATATGTATGCTTAACTTAATCTCACAAGTGAACTACAGCATCTTATACACGTTGTCCTTCCCTCTGGTCATTACAAATGAATGTTACAAAGATTGGCTTAGTTCATAAAATACCTATCACTTTGAGTTGGATGCATACTGGCTAGATTTTATTGATGGGTCCTTGAATTAAGTCAAATATCTGGAGACTGATATGTGATGTTTATGACACAAGATGGGATTTTAAGCTGGAGTTACTAGACATGTAGGTTTTGAAAAGGTTTAACCGTGTTTGCTTTGGTTAATCTGCCATATCCCATACATCTTCATTGCAACTTAGATGTGATTGCTCAATTGGGTTTGTGATATCACAAGTATAGTAAAGTTGAAGTACTTGTATTGTTACACTACTTTTTGTGGTCATCGAAAAGTTGTAGGCGTAGAATATCCAGTGAAGAACTTCCAAGTGCTCTCAATCTTGGCCACTCGCTTGAATTTATATGCCGAGTGAGGGATCTTCTTTCTATCGGACTGGTCAATCTTGACCATGTAGCTATAAGGTGACAGATCTCATGAGCATAGTACCCTCAAGTCTTTTGGGGGCACTTTCGCACCTACACAAGGCATTGTTGCTGGTTGTATGTTGCCACATGAACATATAATGGCGTAAGTGGTGCTACTAGTGCTGAGCATGCTCTGTTAGAATTGCTTGTGGCAAAGTTGCCTTTTCTGCCGCTTGAAACTCTACCATGACTCAAACGATGGGAGAAGTTTGAAGCTGTTATATTTCCAAATTTTATGACATGCCTTTTAAGAGAGGTTACATAGGTTGCAATAGAGGAAGCATGGCTGGTTGGACAACTAGGAATGACTTGATTGAGGCAGATGCATGTAGAATTCTTGAATTCTTTGTTGCCATTGTGTACTTTGTAGATGCCGTTATTGAAGCTTTTGCTAATGAAGCTATTGTTCATGCTAAAACCATGCCATTTCCTATTGATTCTGCAGGAAATCTCTATGCAAAGAAGGTCCTCCTTGAAAACTTTAATGTACCACAGTTTCGAGCAAAAAACCATCTTCACATGCAAAGAACCACCTACCCGTGCAAAGCATCATTCCCTCATGCAAGACAAGAGGAATGTGCACAAGCCTATGGAGCAGGCCAGATATCCGACTTGTGGCTGTAGAGGCAGTTGTTGTCTTCACTGCCCTTCTAAGGAACGCTCCGCCCACAAGTCAGAGGGCTTGGTATTGACAGGGACTGCTGTCAACTAGGCACACGAAGCTGCACCCTCATGAAAATGGTTGAAACTTCATACCGGTTTCAGAGCCCCTATTGAATGAAGGGCAAGTGGATTAGCCCACATCACACAACGGTGTTAGACAATGGGACCATGAGCCACGTGTGAATCTTTCATCTTTTGTAAGATGCTTGAGTTGCATGCATTTTCAGCTCTTCTTCACAAAGGAGCTCTTGATATCGAATATTCTACATTATTTTGTCCCTCTTCTGTTCATAGCTTGATGAACTATGGGCTCTCAATGTGTTATGTGTTTCATCTTTTCCACGGATTGTTTTGCTTCTACTGCTTGGCATTGTGTTTGGTTCAAGAAATGATGCCCTTGATCCTAACCCATGCAAAACTGAGTTCACATCAAGAGCAAGAGAAATATCCTCTGATCCCTCACCTCCATGTTTCTCATGGAGGTAGTGGATGATTCTTTATATGCTCATATCTTGTGTAGACCAAACAGTGTGAAGGTTTTTCACATTTCTCTCTTATAAGGAGTCAGACGTCAACTCCTCCTCAAGCGTGTACGGAGATGGTGAAGTATAGTCTTACCAATATGCACATCTGCTACTACAACTACGCTAGCTGAATACATATCCTATTTCTGTCATACCATGTTAGGTTTTTTAATGTGTATCAAAGACTATGTTCCTTGAGTTTTCAGAACAATTTCTCATGTAGAATGCGAGAAGACAAGTCAAAAGTGTGACTTTACAGACAAAGAAATGTAAAGTTAAAGAATTTTGTGTCATTCCGAAAGTACAAGTATTGTGTATGAAACATTAATGCCTAACAGTGGCTACACAAACAACTCTACCACTGCTCCTGGCCCACGCAAGGGGCATCTCCTTTCTAGGCCTTCGAAGATGTCAATAAAGGGTCCCTTTCAAGCCTCGTCTTGAGGTGTAATGGACTTCAGGTAGTCATGGCTTCCTCCTCCTCGGCCAGCGAATTGCAAACAATCTTAGAGGTGTCTCTAAGCTGAAATATATGAGATCCTTGGACTCAGGCACTTCTAGATGTTGATTGTTACAATGTTTTCACATGAATGATGATTTATGCTTAATGTTTCAGATATTCCAAGGCCACTACCTTTTCTTGTTGCGACCCTTTTCTTTTTGCGAAACAAACAATGAAAATTGTTATCAACCATTTCCTATTGAAATTGCATTTTCGCATGATAGTGGATGAAGTCATGCACCAACATCAGCTCAGGCTGGTCGTTTTAAATTTCCCAATACGTTTAATTGTTTGGTGATTTGAAGACATAAAGTGTCACCGTCAAGATCCCCTTTTTTTCACGTAGTTGGTCAATTAGTAGAATGAAGAGAGTCATGTGTCACCAAAGAACCCAAAAAAATCGAGTTAAAAGTTATTAGGGGTAGTGTCATGTGCACTTGTCAGGCATTGAGAAATTCTCGGCCTCTTCTGAAGATTTTCCTTCATCAAATGTTACTGATTTCCTATTTTTCAACATTTTCCACACAAATCATGTTGCTTCCATTGATGGTACACATTAGTAACCATGATTTATGCCCAATCCTCATTAAGTGATAATCTTTGAGCCTTCAAGTTCATACAATGTACACATTTCATGAATTTCTTTCTCTAGGAAAACAATGAGAGTGCTGAATGTAACATGTGCATTCTCACTATTACATGGTATAACAAGTTCAATGTCCTTTGCATCTGTTACCTATAAATGACCATGTTTTCTTGAGTATAAAATTTCGTGGAAATTTGTGTGCTCCCCTTTAGAAAAATCCACATATCCACCAAACAGTTTTATGATCTTATAATATTACCATTTGATTTTAAATCATGTGCTGTTTTTAAATTTTTTGATATCACAAAACTTGTGTGAAGCCCGGTTTACCAACCTGCTGGCCACTTTTCTCCTCTAATGGTAGGGAAACGTTGGTGTTCCAGTTCCCCAAACACCTGATCAAGCCACATTAATATAGATCATACCTTCAAATGTAAAATGCATCCATACCCATGTCCATAACTATGTTTATTGGCATTGTTATATGATGGATGTGGTTTTTTTTGCCACATACTCTACTGATTGCATAGTCAAAACGCATGGTGTCATCTCTTGTTCTGTATGTCATGCTCAAATGACAACGTATGTATTCATGGCATGGGTTATGTACAAAAGGTGGTTCATTCTCTCCTCAAGCAATTTGATCGTACAATGTGTAGTTTTTTTGGCATCTTTCCACATATGCATAATGACAATGGTGATTTCAAGTGTTGTGGTCCTATTTCATGAAATACACGGTATAAAGAATTCAAACATGTTTCATTTAAACATGCTAGATTTTACATCAAATGTATTTCCATGGGGAATCGTACTTTCAAAAGATTCACCACATGAAAAAATATTTGTAATATTGTGAATAAAAACCTCGGAAAAGGAAGACATGTTTGACAAAATGTTCTGCCTGAATTTGAAATCCACTATTCATGAAGAAACTTGGGGTATGGCTCTTACTCTTTGGACCCATGTGTGATATGTTCCAAAGGGAATTGCAATGCCCACCACAAGGAATTTGACCTATTGATAACTCTCAAAATTCACCAAGATGTTGTGAAAACACAAAACCATGTGCTCTTGGCATTTCATGTTATTCCATTGCTTTATGAATATGAATTTCCATGGTTGAATTGCATGGTAAGAAATCATGTCTTGACCTACATGAGACTTGTGAAATGTAAGCTAAAAAAAGGTTATGTGCACGTCCGAGAGCCATCACCTTGTGCGGTTTGTAAAATGATGTTTTGTATCAGTTGTCATTTTCATAAATAACGCTAGTGGTGCATTAAGATCTTGCGATGTTAATGCGTTTTCCTCTTGTGAAATATTCTTCCTAACAAACATGTTACTGTTGAAGATAAGCAATTAATCCTTGAATTCAGTTGTGAAAGCAATTGATATGAATTGTTTTATTCTTACACTAATATGGGAACATCAATTTTGTTATGAAATTGCCACCTAGATTGAAAGTTGGTATCAACACTTGTTGAATGAATGAGTGGCCCAAGGAGACAAAACTATGATGATTGATTCTATCAATCACTTAATCCATCACATCTGATGATCCACAAAACAGGGTATTATTCAAGCCATGTGGAGAGGTTAGTTGGGACCTCCATTTCCCCCTAATCAATGGTATTTTCTAAACTTCCATAGATGGACTCAAGTTTGATCATTGTTTCTGGTTTGGTTGGAACCTATGTCATTTTCACACATAACGTTGCATTGAGGTTGCAACTAACATGATTGCATCAAGGCGATGTATATGGAGGCCACAGGAAAAAGGAACGTGTGGTTCCTAATGCACAGATATGATAAATAATTCATCTTCACGTACAACATTTTATCTTTTGACACCATTTTTATATCATGAATACCATTCATTGCCCTTGAACAAAATGGTCCAGTGCTTGTGTGGTTGCCACTACCCATTTCATGGCTCCTTTTTTGTAGTGTGATGTGAGTTCCATTTGCTAATGGATTGGAGATTATGTTTTTAAGCCACCCTAGGAATTTGAACAAGATACACAAAACCTTGAATTCTTTTAGATTTTAAATCATTTTTGGTGCTAGACATCTTGTCTTGATGCATTGTGTTTGCAAGTGAATGTACTTCATGACATAGAATATTAATGTTTTGCCCTTATTCTTTAACAAATCCCAACAATGACGTGAAAATAGATGGTTTCCGATTTAGGTTCTTATAGTTATTCTCATATTCGGAAGCAACTTTGACCAATAGTTTTTTGAGTGAACCCATGACCAACTTGTCCAAAATCTCAGTTCTGTTGTAGAGAAACTGTCCTGGTCTATAGTGTAGGTTGCCTGGATAGAGTTGTTTAAGGATATCTTGATAATAATAAGATTTTAATCTAGATATGAGCTTCAACCTACTAACATTGGCACTTTAAACAGATGTCATGGAAGGGAAATGTCCATTGATTTATGTGCAATCCTTATCGTAATAGGTAGTGATGTGCGATACATTCAATTTCTCCTTTGGGATTTGGACATTGGTTTACCTGGTACCAAATCCTTTGTTGAACATTATGGTACTTCCATATTATAATGATAAATATAAGTTTATGCAACATGTTTTACATATTTTGATGCCATGTCCTTTAATCAACATGGAGGATGGGAGAGTGCTATTTCTCTCCTACCTCTTCAGCTTGTGGGCCCTTTTGAGAGCCCTCAAGATGGCAGATGGGAAGAACGTCTCTCCACCTACCCCTTGGGATGCTTGCACTCCTCAGAGGAGGAAAAGGGAGGGATACCTCCTTTCTCCGCATAAGGCTATCGGCCATCGTGGGTGAAAGGAGGAACTCCCCTATTCCTTCCATGGGTTATCGGCCACGGTAGGAAGGGGTGAAGGGTTTGACACCCTTTGTCCCTCCCCATGGGTTTTTGGTATAGATCTAGATATAGATATAGATATAAACATAGATATAGATATAGATATAGATATAGATATAGATATAGATATAGATATAGATATAGATATAGATATAGATATAGATATAGATATAGATATAGATATAGATATAGATATAGATA
>SZWC01037079.1:0-11901 GCA_023375785.1 Penium margaritaceum | reverse complement strand
TACTTTGGCTCGCCTCGATGCGAACCCACTTGTCCATGCCGTCAAGCTTAGCAATGACATTGACATGCCCAGTTCTCGCTCGAATATGGAATCGTTGACGAACGCCGCTGACAAGCGCGATTGGTCCTTTCATCGTCCACCCCTGACTATCGCGATTGGTCGTTCCATGAGCAACCGCCACGCACATGACGGTTTGCTGTGTACTCTTGCTGACTGCGTGAAACGACCCCAGTTTAACGTAAAAACACACCGTTTTCTCGGACGTTTTAGCGGTTGTTCGCGTTACTACCGCGATAGGGCACCACTTGTGGACGCTGGACATGGACCGGATGGACGTAGAGCGGGCATTGCCACCGATGCTCGGTTGGGGTAGTATCGAACATCCTCGATGTGGTCCATGGGGCGAGGACATTCCCGTTCCACCCAAACCAACATGTGACACGTCCGAGGCTGCATGGCGGCAGGTGAAGGCTCAGTGGGACGCCATGTATGACCATGCGCCGCCGAGTCCTCACGCCATGTGTTGGAGTTTTAGTATGCGGGCTCCGACTAGCCGCCCAGTGTACGCCAAAAGTGATTGGCAGCCATGGGTGCAGATGCATCCCATCACGTTGTCGTGTCTTTGACCCCATGGTTATGTCGATATAAATCATTTCATTTTTACAATTGGTTGCCCAACATTCTTCACTGCCTAAACAACGTTCATCCCCATCACATGCTTTCTTCACACGGGTAAGTGTATGTTACCGCACTTGTGTGTAGCATATCATTTCGGTGAAGTTGAGGAAGTACTGTACTATGATACTGGGTACACAATTAATATTTCACTGGGTTTAATAACAACATCCCCATGGCACCAAACTCCCACTCTACTATATAGTACAACATGCAGGGCCGTTGACAAACTTCTTTGTTTGCATGACTTGCACATATGGCATTCATAATGACTTTCCATCGTCCTCCTCCAGAGCACCTACATTACACAGCCTCTCATGAAAGGACCGGGCAGTCCACTGACCAACCATCGCTGCATCATAGGTGGCAAAGAATAGATCCAGGCCATGATCTCACAGGCATTACACAAGAGTCCAATAACACAGCAACCATGAGGGTTTCAGTCCACAGAGTCCAACTCTTCTTCTGTGTCCGATGACGTAGAGTATGCGCCCTCTATGTCACAGTCCGATACGTCATAAAAGACTTCTTCCACCTCTTCCTCACATGTACTGTCTGCATTATGACACGCTCCATGTTCACAAGGACACATATACATCTTCACAATGTGCACTGGTCGTGGTGTCCAATTCTTCCACGTCATGATGATGTATGTCACACCTGCTCTAGCCAGGAATGAAGTAAAACAATCCATGGCTGTCTTTGTGGGTGTGGAAGCTTATTCAGTGAAGACAAGATGCAATGAAGAGAATGAACCAGAGGATAATGCTTCCCCTTTATACAACGTTTTGGCAAGATACACTACTTCAATTTATACTCATGAATTCCATGTTACACCAATTCCATTCACTGTATTATTTGCATTCACATAACCATGAGTTTAACGCTTGTTCACAACACAAGATGGATGACTTGTAAAGAATATTTCAAAATTTCCTACAACTATATGGCGTTCTGCACTCCATCAGACCCAACCTACCCCAAAAGCACAGCACCCTCACTACAGCTACCCCTGCAAGAGTCCGCCGTCAGACACGACTGTTACTCGGCCAACCCTTGTAGTCCCAGTGGTGGTGGTAAGGAACCAAACTCCTCTGCCAGTAATCACCACATGTGCTCCCACGTGGATCCTCCTGGCTATGACCTGCAACAGACACATGGCAAGTTGAAAGGATGAATGACAAAATCTGCACCAGTGATAAGTGGACAGCAGGAAATAGCACATGAATAGGAAAGAGCATACTTACACTTTAGAACACAACGGGGTCGTCATCGCATTCCTCTGCGCAGTCCTCCCAACCATCCATGACGCAGGCCTGTTGTTGTTCACGGACTGTTCTTGCCTCCCACTCCCTTTGGTGCTACGTGTCAGCAAAATGGTCGCCGTCCTCGGCCTCCTCCTCATCTGAGTCGCTAAGGACGTACCGTTCAGGGTCGTAGATCTCCTCTTGAGCAAGAGTCGTAGCCTGCTGCCTCAGGGTCATACTCAGCGTCGTCAGTTGCGGCAGCCGCTGCTCCTGTTGCCCTTACTGTTGCTACAACCACCGCAGATGCTACAGCAGCAACTGTGTTTGCAGTTTCAGTGGTGCTCCTGCGCCCCGCCTGTCCCGCCGATCCCCAGCCTGGGCCAATGCCCAGCACGCTGGTCCATGGACTGTCGTCGGAAAGTAGGACAATAGGTTCTGCTACAATCCCTGCACGTCGTGATCCCGCTTGGGTGTTGCGGGGGACACCAGTGCCGTGTGTTCCAACTACTGCTGCAGCTGTTGAAGCTTCTACCTCCCCTTGGGTCTCCGTAGGAGGCCACCTACCACCATTCTCCTCTGCCCTGACAGCATCGTCTGCGCGCTGTAGTCGGCGTTTCAGAGCATTGGCCGCAGCCTCAGCAGCCGAAGCCACAGCAGGCTCGTTCGTACACTTCTTATTAGTGTGTCCCTTGTGTCCGCAACGCGGGCAGATGTAATTCTTCCGACGTTTGTCCTCGCGGTCCCACCGTGCACTCTTCTGCCGCCCTGCTCCACGTTTAGGTCCTGGCTGCTGCCACAGCACACCATTTGGGACTTTCAGGGAAGCAGGGTTCACGCCTGCCATGGGGAAGTTGTACGTGGGTCTGTATGCCATGCGTGTGAGTCTAACGTCGCACAATGCCACGGCTTGCTCCCCATGGTCGATGACGAAAGCGCACGCATGCGCACACGGCTGCCCCCACTCCTTCCAGGTACAGCAAGTGCACGTGCGGTCCTACACGTTCACCATGGGAGTCCTATTGTTCGGCCCCGTCATGCTGTAACTGTGGGGCCCTTCCTCGACGACGTCGTATGTGTGCGCCAGGACACTGCTGTTCAGGAGGCGCTTAGCCGGTGTTGGCGCGAGATGACCTTCACATGACTTGCTGGACCCGCGCCTGTCTGCAAGCAAGCACTGCACCCAAATGTACAGAGACACAAAGCAGTAGAACGGTAACAATTTCCTACACTCAATGATGCAGGCGTTCAACGACTCCGCCGCGCTCGACGTGGTGTGTCCACCACGGCCAAGAGGACAATACAGCCTCGCCCAGTGCTCCCTCGGAATGCCGCCCACGCCGTCTGCTCTGAGGAGGTACACAACAGCGTGTGAGTTCACAGCACGCAGCTGTTCTTCACACCTGGTCCATTCTGCGGGTGTTAGCGCATGTGCTTGTCGCCAAAACCAGTACCCTGCCTGCTTCCCGAACTTCTGCCTTACGTTTTGCCGCAAGTGGTAGCAGTAGTAGGTGTGATGAGCTCCATGCAGCTTCTTCTCCACAGCATTCAACAAACCTTTATCACGGTCAGATATGACGACCGTACCCTTCTCCGCGGTCGTTGGATACGCGATGGCGATATGCTCCAGAAACCATGCCCAGTTCTCGTTGCTTTCTCTCTGCACCATGGCCCACGCCATCGGCACAACGTTGTTGTTGGCGTAAAAAAACTGGCATATGAGGAGCACCTATTTGTGGCCATTCTTCAGATGTGTCCCGTCAATCGTGAGGATCCGATGTGCGTGCTTGAAGCCGAGGACAGTGGCACCCGGGGCGACGAACGCCCTGATGAGAACGCCTTCCTTGGTCGCCTCGGCGAGTGCATGCGTGTTCTTGTCCACACGCTTCAGCTGCAGAGCAAAGAAGAAATGTGCTTGGTATGTGGAGGCAGTAGTGTACATAATTGCCTTACTGAACACGAGAACATGACGTACCTCTTCACAATAGACCGGACTCCATGACAATGCTTTGGGGCCGATGAGGTTCTCCTACGCCTTAGACTTTGCCTGGTACATCGTGTTCTTGTCCACAACTTTTCTAGTGGCTTTCCGCACCACGGCGGCCAACGTCTTCACATCAGGAGTGGGGTTCCGCTTCAGCGTGGATTCAATATGCCACTCCACCCACTGTACAGTCTTCGCTGGGTCCCCGCGACCAACTCCAGGGACACACTTGTGTCCTTCGACAAACTCGTCCACCACGACGTCGGCGCCATTTGGGGCCACATGCGCACGAAGTAGCCACGGGCAATCTCTCTCCTTGAACTGCCCGCACCGTGCAGTAAACCGCGTCTTCTCGCTGCGCACCCACCGAATAGTCATTTGGTTTGTGATGGCATAGCCATCCACTGCTGCGCGTGCCTCTGCCATGTCCCGGAATGACATCCTAGGGGGAAAAGTAGGCTGCGCCTTGCTGAGATTTGGGGCCTGACCAGACGCCTCATCGTCCGAGGACACTGCACCACCGACAAGGACATGGTTGGAATGAAGGGAAAGATGGATGACCCTCATTTGGGCACACAAGGGGAAAATCGGACAGGATTTTTACCATCAACATGAATCGGGCGAGACAGCCTCAGTGTGTCTCTGGCTTATTCCGGCGAAATGAGGAGCATCTCAGCACGCTGCTCATTCTCAACGTGCTCATCGTACACGAGGTTTCGGGTGGATGGGGTTTGGGGGACAAGACCTGGCTCGTTGAGCTGCGAGCGTGAGAGACCACGAGGTTCAGAAACCGTAGTAGCGTCTCCTGACCTACGCCTATGAGACGCAGCCCACTGCAACTGGGCAGCCATCTTGGATGACCTGGATACACTACATGTAAAATTGAAAGTAAATACACTTGATATCCAGACTCACCGGGCTCAGAGGCGTCCTCCAGCGCTTCCATGGCGCACGACAGTTGAGCGTGGTGGCTGTCTGACAGGCATGTCGGGGCCTTGGGCCCGACTGTCGACAGCGCTCGACATTAGGGTTCAGTGCGTGACCACCGGACACCGTCAACTCGACCCTGGACCACGATGCACTCCACGCCCCTCGTTGACCCGACGTCTACATGCATGCGAAAATAGACATCGTGGCACGGGTTGGCGGGGTTTGACCGTCCCCGTACATGCCCGTCGACCGACTCGGTGTGTCTCATTGCATTGCCTCAAGACGGCGCATGGAACGTTGACAAAACGACGACTTCTGGGGGTTCATAGGCTGGCGGTTGCTGACAGCAACGGCCAGCTGGCTGACTAGGCGACTTCACGTAGCCCGTTGTAAATGCCGATAGGTAGGATGCATTTTGTCCAACAATAATCTATCCCTGCTGATTACTGGATGCACGCAGAGGAAGTCCGCCGTCTTTTCTTTCTAAAAATGCAATCCCCCCATATACCTAAGGCCAACAGGGGGGTCACCGAAATTTTACACCAGTCATCCGACACTATTGGACGGTCTCACTTTTCATCACTGAAAGCGCGATGATCCATAACCGGGTGTTTACGAACAACGGACAGTAAGGTTTTCCACAATTTCGACATTTCATTTTCAACCACATATTCAACACCCCATGTCCACCTATTTCAAAAAAGAATGCCATACTGGTATGGCGTGGAAAGAGCTTCCCATGTGGACATGGCGCTGTAAACGACGCCAACACTGGATATGGGGCTCTTTACATTTAACTATGTGGATATGGGGGACATAAAATTCCGCACTTGGATATCGGAGGGTCCGCCCTTCGGGAATGTGGATATTAGAGCTATTATGCCCTTCTCATTATCTATCGCCATATCCACGTTTCACACATTAATCACCCCATATCCACTTTTGCAACTTCTCACTTCTTCATTAACACTATATCCAGATAGAATGAGAATTGAAACGCCATACCCAAATTCTATGTCAACGCATCTTGCCATCCAGCGACAATATGCTAACGTCGTTAGATATGAGATAAAAATCATAAACCCATCTATGGGAGGCTTTGTGAATCTTCTCACAAAGGATTGCAACATTTTTTTGTGGGTGACCAAAAGATCCCATACATTGAAAGGGAACCTGTTGGGCCCCGCTGTCGCGGGGCCCACTAGCTGTTACGCTGAACGAACAGTGGATGGTGAACAAGTAGTTGTGAGGCAAGACATGGTTTATAATTTAGGACACTTTAGCACTCTATAATAAGATGTACGTAAAATTCGATGACAAGTGTTGAAATGAACGAAAATGTATGTATCCAAGTGTATAGTCACAAATGAAGCATAGTCGGGGTCGTTGGGTCGGATGTCGAGTGACGTGTGCGGAGTCGCGTCATGAGTGGTCGGATTCGATAAGGGTCGCCGAGAAGTCAGGTTTCTTCAAGAATCAACGGTGGAGATGCTGGATACATCTTTATAGAACTATATTTGTCGAGAGGCATCGAGAAGTCAACCAAAACGTAGTGACACGTGTTCCTAGGTTTGTGAGAGTGGTCGAAGCTGTCAGAAAGTTCAAGAATATCCACTAAGGACGGGGAAGTTTGCCTATTTGCCCTCGGCCAGAGGAATGAGCATCGCGATTCTTGCGACGAGATCGGTTGTTTGTGTAATAACAAAAATGCCAATCGAGAAGATTCGGGACTCGTGTACGTCTCGTATGGAATTGTAGGAGCCCGCGCCAAAAAAACCCTTAAACCCCGAGTGTAATTTAGGGTAGGATTTGAGACTGGTTAGCAAAAGTAAAAATGGGTTTGCTTCTCCGGTTTTGTTTTCGTGGAAAGGGAGTTTTTCCTTGATCGCAATCGAGCGATAAGCCTTTTCTTCTTTTTTTTTTCGACTCGCAAACCACCATTTGCGGATGTATGGTTTTATGTTTGCGTGGGCGGGGCCCACACAGACAAAGAAAACCCTAAATTCGCGAATGGGTGTTTGCGAGTGGGAAAAAAGGAAAAACATGCTAACCGCTCGATTGTAATTCTCATGAGGAGGGGGGCATGTTACGTATCAAACGTACACAGGTCCTTGATCTTTCCGAATGGGCATTTCCGTTAGTACAAGAACAGCCCATGGCATCGCGAGGATCGCGATATTCAATCCGACAATCGAGGGAAAACTGGCCAACTACCCCGCCCTTAGTAGATGTTCCCGAACCTTCCAACAACTTCGACCACTCACGCGAACCTACGAACAGAAGTATTGCAACCTTCCGATGGACTTCTCAATGCACCAAGACAAATCTGGATTTGTAAAGAATTAGAAAGATGCATCTGGTTTCTTCACCGTCGATGTTGGAATGTTGGGAAGTGCGATTATTGCGCTAGTGTCAAGCTCCGATATGGCGAAGACAACACTACATTCAGAGCACTGTACGGGAAGTTATGGATATCACGGTGAATTCCCGGATCCACGTCTACTGGGAATTCTCTCCTGTACACGCCAAATAAATTCTGGCAACCAGCCCTAAAGCAGCCTACAGGGCCTCGTGTGTCATATAGTGTGCTGGCATGCACAAGGGGGTTGCGCATGTCTCTTGTTAGCTCTCGTGGGGAGGGGAGCTACCTACTACACAGCACTGCATAGCCATCCTGGTCAAGGAGTACTCTAACTGACTAGGTAAGATTCATGCACCCTTGGCATGAGATCCACACTACATCACCATCAGCATGGATGGAGCCTTGGTCCTTCAACCTGCATGGGCCGACCTGGCACAAGCTTCAGGAGGCTCCAGATCAACGGATCTGATGCAGTAGCATGACAAGATCAACGGCCGTCAGAGGAAAGCTTGAAGAGCAAGTAAACTCTTTGAGAAACTTCACCTGAAGACCTGACGAAGCTTCCTACAGGAGGAAGATTCTCCCTAAGGCAGCAACGATGCAAGTAACAACTTCGAACTACATGAAACTTCCCCTGGAAGTTTCACCAAGAGGTAGCAGACTTGAACCACCCGAAGGAAGCTTCTCCTTTAGGTGGTCAACTTTCCAAGTCCACAGGTATCAAAGGGGAAGCTCCTCTCAAATCACATTCATCTCAACATTCTGCAAGCATTCAGCTCTGCCCAAGCCTTTGACTCTGGAGCCCAAGACCAAGACTCTGCTGGAGATCCCTCCAAGGGCCCTAAAAGCCTGGCAAGGCCTGCCAACCTGGGTGGAGGCTACCCTCCAGGCTAGTCAACTCGGAGAGTGCGCCATGACCCTTGCCACGTCGGCCTACAAGGCCTAACAAGGCATTGCCCCTCCGTGGGCCAGGAGCTGTGCTAGCCTAGTGTGCTTAGCCTTTTCCATGTACCATACTTGTACTTTTTATCAATCAAGATTTCAGTCCATATTTCCCAACCCTTCTCCTGGCATTGCACAAACTACACTGCTGATCACCCAAAGATCCTACCAGCAAGGGTCGTAGCCCTTGCAGACTGTCTCAGAAAATCAACATGGAATTAGAGTACCTCGGGTAGAGTACGTGAACTCTGCCACGATGCTTGACAGCGACCCAGAAGTTGGAGGCGTGTAGTAGCCGTTGTAGCACCATGAAAGCACCAAAGGACCTACATGTCTGGTGACTCAGCCTTAAAATCCCACCTCCTAACAAAACTGTCGCACATCAACCTCAACGGCTTTGACAACATTGAGTCCTACATCAACAAACCGAAGTCACTTCGTGATCAGCTCGCAATGACAGACGCTCGGTCTTGGAGCCTGTGTTTGTGACCTTGCTCCTCAATGGACTTACTGAGGATTGGGACGACATCCGGAAGGTACTAAGGTTCAAGCACGAAGCAGAGCTAACAGAAGCATACGTTTGCAAAATGCTTAAGACAAATCAGCGTGACCGACAGCTGACAAGAGATAAGGAGAGAATTGTGTCCAATGCAGCTTACCAGGATGTGAGTGTTGCCGTGTCCTCCCTTCAGCCCTCGCGGAACAACCAGTCCACCAGGAAGTCTGCATCCCCCCAGTTGTTTGCCCAATCCTCTCCGAACACCAACAAGCGCAACGTGTACAGCCAGAACGCAGGATCACGTCCTACAGTTGAGTGCCATTGTTGCAAGAATACCAGGCACATGAAGCGGGAGTGGAGGAAAAGGATATGGGATGAGGAGCAAGCAAGGCAATAGTAACGTTATAGAGCAAAGAACTCAGGAGGAAAGTAGGAGAAGAAGGCAGTTGGTAGTAAGGAGAAGCAGCCTGACACAGACATCAGTTTGTGGCACAAACGGCTCGGCCACATCAACAACCAAATCAAACAGACAACGTAGAAGCACGAGCAGGTCAACGGTCTTGATATCAAAGAAAGCGGCAGTAAGGATGTAGCAAAACCTTGTGAAGAATGTGTGCGGGCAAAGCTACCACGACAGATGTTTCTTGTGGCAACGAAGTGCAACGTCAGCCAGAAGCTGAAACTGGTCCACACTAACATGTGTGGACCACTACCAACGGCCACAACCTTAGGGGGATATCGATGCTTTTTTCTCTTCGTAAACGATACCACACAGATTGTGTGGAGATATCCACTCCGCACGAGGGAAGAAGCACTGGCATGTTTCTTCAAGTGGTTGGCAATGGCCGAAAGACAAAGCAACAAGAAACTACAGGTTCTACGCTCTGATGGTGTTGGCAAGTAAACTATCACAGAATTTGCAACTTAGCTGGAGGATCTCGGCATTGTGCAGTAGTTCTCCATGCCATATACATCGCAAAATGATGGCGTAGTAGAGAGAGCGAATCGCACGATGCAAGAGGTTCCGAAGTCGATGCTGCTTGGTGCGCAACTCGAGAACTCATGGTGCCCATTTGCAATACGGCAAGCAGTGTGGGTACGCAACCGCATTTGTCACTACCATGCATGACACCATTCTAGGCGTGGCATAATGACAAGCCTGACATCTCCATGTTATGCACCTTTGGGTGCATGGCACTCCTCCATCTCCGAAAGGAGCGTTGTTGGAAGCTGGCAGAGAAAACAACATGGGGAGTTTTCCTCGGTCAAAGCCCTAACGTGAAAGGGTGGGAGTTTTACAACGTGGACTCCTATCGCATAAGATACATGCGACACGAGTCTCTGGTGACTCATAACGTCTGAACTCCTCAAGTGATTTCTAACACACTTCCCGGTCCTTTAAAAGGTTAAGTATTCAGACAATATCCCCCCTTTTGTATTTTTGTAGCTGCCTGCGACGTTCTATCTAGGCCTAGTCACTGAAACCGTCACGGAGTTTGACACGAGGGTCGTATGGCTGTAGAAACTACTGCAACATGTCGAGTCTCGAGCTCCTACATGAAAGGCGTCATCAGACTTTCCACAATGGCATCTAGTACTGGCTTGAGGATTTTTCCCCTTCGTGTCACTCTGGGGAGAATCGTCATCAACAACTCGTGGAAGGAGACTCGGATATTATGAGTTCCCAGAGTGAGGCATGAGATAAAAGCATAGTCCTGGTGTGAAATTACCAGACATGCATCTCACGCATGCTCTACCTCATCTTGCTAGATCCTTCCATGTTCTCATCATCTCTAGGGGACTAGGTGGAATTTTGGTGGACGGGATAGGGATTGCCAATACTATTCCAGGAGATGCATGCCTATGCTACAAAGCACACGAGCTCTTGTGGTGAGCGAGAGAATGGCATCACCAAGATTTGGCTAAATCTGGAACGCACACATAGTTATGAATAAATGGATTGAGTATAATTAACCCTACTTTTTACTTGTTTACTAGGGGACTGGCAAGTAGTCCACTAGGTCAAGTCATCCCTATCCTATTAACCGGGGACTCCCAACGCACCAATATAGAAAACCATGTGTGAGAGTCTCGATTGACAATAAATTATACAATATGCCAAAAACACATTCACACTCTACGATGAAATTTGTGTTGGTGTGTGACTCACGGTGACCTTTGGACTTGTAGTCACGGCTCACCGGTATTCCAAGATACTCGAAGGCTACTCAGAGAGCATCAACATCAGCTGACGCACCCCCACATACTCTCCAAGGTTTTCTCGGTGACCACCTCATGTGATCCATTTTCTCATTGGCATTATCCTTGCACCCTCTTGATCCACTATCGTGGATTTCTTGTTTTTGCACCTTGCGCTTCCTTTTGTTTGTCATTCAGACAACTGAGCAGCCCGTACGCCTCTCAGGTTCCCTCTTTCTCTTTTTTTGGAGCTCGCAACCAAGGCAATTCGCTTGGTTGGACTTGCGCGCCTAGTTGCTCTCATGTTGGTGAGACTAGACATATACACTTGTCTGTTGTTTCATTTCCTAATTTCTATGTTTCAAAGCATATATTTGCCGTCTCTTCACCTTTTAGAGTAGTGTCTGTCATGTTGTGTTCTGTATAGCATACCCTCTCATACATAATGGTATCAGGGGATTCCTCTATTCCCTTATGGTATCATAGCAATAGAGGAACACGACCTTTTCCTCCTACCACAGAACACACACTAGTAGTGCCGAAGGCATCTCGGTTGGGTTGGGCTAGGCTGGGTGGGGCGTACAGGTCCTAGCGCGATAGAGGCCATGAGTGAAGGGCTCATGTCACATAGTCCTTGGGCAGAACTGGAGGCAGAATGCTACCGAATTTATTTTTCTGACTGTTTTCTTCATCGTGGCGGCTGTCTTGGCGATGACCTGAAGCAAGAGTGATAGCGTCTGAGGCCACCACAACATCAGCTGTAGCTGCCAAGCCAGCCGCAGTGGATGCAACAAAATCAGTGGCTACATTGGCAGTAGCAGGTCGCAGTAGCAACAACTGCAATGGCAGTATCTTTCGTCGCCATAGGAGCAACACTGGGAGCCTAGGTAACAGTAGCAACAGCAGCAGCAACAATAGCGACAACTGTTGTAGTACAACTACTATAGCAGCTGCAGCATTAGCAATGCCAACAGCCACTGCCTTGGTAACAACATCAGTAGCAGTAGCAACAGAGTTGTACTAGTGAAGCTATTGCGCAAGCAGTTGCAGCACTTGCAGAAGTAAC
>SZWC01037076.1:0-15188 GCA_023375785.1 Penium margaritaceum | reverse complement strand
CCCCCCCCCCCCCCCCCCCCCCCCCCCCCCCCCCCGCCCCGAGTCCGAGTCGAGTCCGACTCGGACTCGGACTCGCGAGTCGGTTCGAGGACATGGACTCGGAACCGCGAGTCCACGACTCGGATTCGGACTGGTGGATCTGGACCGCGATTCCGGCAGGCTTGATTACAGGCTTATGTGGCTCTGGAGGTTGCTGGGGAAGCTAGGTGTGCCGCAGCTGGAGCCTATGGTGGTACAAGAGGACAACACCGGCTCCATCTCGCTGACCAACAACCCGACGCAGCACAGGAGGACAAAGCACATTGAAGAGCATTATCACTACGCACAAGACATGGTGGAAAAGGGGCAGGTTATGCTGCAGCACTACAGCACACACAACATGCTTGCGGATTACTTGACCAAAGTGTAACCCGCGGACTAGCACGCGATGAGCGTGGCCTGACTTGGGATTACCAGCTATGATGGGCTTGAGGGCGTAGCGGTAGATGAGTGAGAGCAAGCAAGAGCAGCGGACATGGCAGGTGCAAGTGGGAGACTATGAAAAAAGTCCCCTCTGCATGCCCAAATGCGGCGCCGAGAGGCAATGACGAGCCGCCAGAAAGTGGAAACTCTGCACTGGTGGATTTGGCGATTGAAGGATTGCTCGTATCCTAAAATGGAGGATTGCCCTGTAAAGTGTACAAGTTGTTGAATCCGGTGGAAGTTAATTTGCTGGAATCGGACAAGTATCGAGGGAGATATGGGCTTCAAAAGCTGGGGTATGCACAGCGGTTCTAGGAGCCGACTACGACTCGAAATCCGGTAAGTAATCGACCAAACCGAGTAACAAAAATACCATCTGGATAAATTGCTCAGAAAGGCCTGCCGAGGCGTCCGTTGGATGATCCGCCTGATCAGGTGGATCATCCACCGGATCCAGTAGTGCAGGTTGTTACTGAGGGACTTAGCCAAAAACCTAGCTCGACGTCTGAAACTCAATAGTACGCTTTGTACTCGGGGATTTGGTCAAAATTCTGACTGCAGTTCCACGGACAGGTTTTGAACCTCGTCACATCCCATCACCAAACTCAACCGAAAAGTGGGTAGGGTGCGCAGAAACACTACAGGGGACCTCTTCACCATGTGCAATGGGATTTGTGCCTTGGGAAAGGCGCTTCGCACGTGAACGAAGGCGCCACGGCGAGTGGCCGCGTCAGGCTTCTGTGGTGGGTGAGTCTTGCGCTTCGGCAAGCATAACTTGGGCTATGCTTGTCGGAATTGCGCACGATTTGGTGCGTTAGAGAGCTCATGACTAGCCTCATAAATGTTGTGATTGTGTTCATGTTAAAAAACTAACACAAAACGATGTTATTCCCTTCGCAGACTGACAGTCTCTGAATTCCTACTCACATAGCGTGAGGTGACTAGAAAGCTCACGCTCAGTCTCAGAGTTGCCCAAAACAAGTAGACGTGAACCAATAGAGTCTATCACACCAACGTTAGGACCGCATCCACACGAATGTCTTCCTTATAAGCTGGTCGCTGATTTCTGTACCAAGCCAGTGACTCGTGAGAAGCAGCAGTTTTGCACAAAGGCATATGGACTGATCCGACTCTCACTACGGCAAAGTGGGAGATTGTTGAGAAAGGAGCCATTCGGCTGAGTTTCAGGTCCAGAGGAGCAAGTTCAAGGAAATTACTGGATGCATGCTCTAATCATCAATACAACTTTTTCATTGGAAAGAATAGGTGGCAAAATGTGGACGATCCAAGTTTGAGGCCGATGTAACTGTCCAATTAGGAGATATGAATTTTTGAAGTTTTCAAGGTCATCAACCGCTGGTATCTAGGTCACCATGGGCGATCGCTCTATGCCTTAGCCTAGGAAAAGAAAAAGGCAAGAGATCCATGGTCAAGACCTGATGGGAAAAATACGCCAAAAAGGTTTTAGATTCTGAGGCTGCATTGTCAAAGTGTGGTGACGAGGAAAAAGGAAACTCCCCTCAAACTTTAAATGAGGTGAGACCCTTGTGTGCTAGTCATGGACACATGGCGATTCTCTGTGGGATTCTGGGTTATGTGACCACCAGGAGTGTGCCATGAGAGCATTTTCTAGCTCTCTAGGTTGTGTGTGAGTGGTTAGCCTGATTACTAGGCTGATTACCTCTCTTTTGTGAGATTATGGATTATATCGTGTGTGCCTTAGCCTCCATGGCTTAGTGGTGTGGCTTATGAGAGGGATGACATGCCCAAGCTCTAGCTCTATATGTACTCCATCATGTTCTATGATTCAACAACCATTCTTCAACACAAGTGATGCCCTTTCAGTCGCATATGTTTGCTGCTCCAAGGCTCCCTCTCGCCTCCAGTTCCAAGAGATTTCACCTTGTGACCTCTTATTGCATGGTCTAAGTCTAGAACGTCTAAGTCACAAAGAGTTGTCCTAGGTAGTGTTTAGTGGCTATACCACCGAGTTTAGACCAATGGGACTTGCTCCACAAAAGCTATTTATGCATTTTCTATCAGGACAAGACTTACGCGGCTTACTCTTAGGGAGTTGTGCATGCCTAGTCCGTCCTGTTCCTGTCAAGATATAAGCTATGGAAAAAGGGCATATAAGATGAGCAAATATGGAATGTAAGATTGTTTGAACATGCCTCAGATGTTGGTCTAGAAAATGCGTTCCGACACAATAGTTCCCGCCGACCGATGTTGGTATTGCAACCAAGAGGACATGTCACCCTCAGAGCCAACGTTCTACACTGAGTAGTTCATAGGAATCACTTCCTTGCACTATGTCCTTTGCACCTGGTCATTTTCGTACCAGGTATACACTCTTGGTGTTTAGACTAACCAATGCTTCTTTAGTGTCTGCCTCTGGTGGACAACTCTGTTAGGAGTCTCAAAGGTAAGAACGGTACTCAATGACAAGCAACTAACAAGTTCTTATAGTCCTAGAGCCAGCTTTGACCCTAGGTGCGTAGTGGCTCCTTGGATGAGCTACTTTTTGGGGCAATCTGGATTACCTCATCCCTCCTTGCCTTCATGGCTCTCTATGTGATCGCAAAGTGGCGCCATCCACAACAAAGGATCTTGGAATCTTCTAAGACGTCTCTTGGAACCTTTCTGCCTCTCTTTTGGTCACAAAGAAAACTAGCTACTCGGTTGGGATTTGACTCAGAGATTTCTCACTATAGATACCAACTCTAGAACGTCTTAGCCACAAGCAGTTGTCGTAGGTAGTGTTTGCTAGCTATAAAGTCCAGTTTAGACCAAGTGGACTTGCTCCAAAGGAGAAGTGCATGTCTTGAATGTCTAGACTAGACTTACTCTAAGGGAGAAATGGATGCCTTATCCATCCTGTGCCTGTCCAAATGTCAGCTATGGACAAGGAGCAGGTCAGGTTAACGGATTGGTACAAAGATGCAGGCCATGGCATTTCACGACGTTACGCGATAGCTAGAGCCCTCTTATCACTGTGAAGAGGGGTTGAGAGGAGGAGAAATGTTTTTCCCAACGAGGTGTATCATGTTAGTGGTCGCAAAGTCTCATGAACGTCGATGGTCCTCTTCACCAAAACTCTAAGTGAAAGTAGCAAGGAGAAGCAAGAAAGTAGCAAGGACAGCGATAACAAGGGTGACCAGAAAGGTGTATATCATAATAGTGGCAAAGAGGACCATTGGGTCAAGGAGTTTCTGGAATAGGCATAGGCTTACAACAAAGGTGCCAAAAGCAAGAAGGCACTTCTCAATGTCGCAAATAATCATGTCTTGAAGGGGGTCGATTGGCATGGTGGCATCAAAGGTTTGCGTACTCACCATCCATAGCTGAGTAGGAGATGGTGAAACTGCAACATTGTTTGCTACGTGGATGTCACCGGTGTAAGACACACACTAAAAGACGTTACAGATAACAGATACGAGCGAGTGTATTGTAGACAAGGCAAAGCATAAGGTTTTTCAAGACAAAAAATGGTAAAATAAATGTGCTTGACGTCGTACATAGTGATATGTTTGGACCAATCAACATGCCATTCATTAGGATTGCGCGATACTTTATGACGCACATCCATAGTTATAATTAAAAAACTCTACATCAGGTTCATATAACAGAAGAGCAATGTATTGTACGACCAGATATGTAGGTCGCAACGATGGGGAGCCAGACAGATTGCAAAGTTAGAGCATTACAAAATAACAATTGTGGTGACTACATTTTTTGTGTAGTGGGGCAAAAAGAGTAATTCAAGTGATAGCGGACCACTCCATACATGTCATAAACAAATGGCATAGTAGAGCATGAAAATCAAACGCTACTCATCATGGTGTCGATGATTCTCTTGGGCACTAAACTGACACAAAGCTTGTGGATCAAGGCCATGCTTATGATGTACTATATCACCTACCTAACATGAGGAGTAGTGCTAAAGGGGAAAGGTTGATAGATGATGCCGTTGGTGTTGAGCTGGGGCATTTTAAGTTTGGCATACATAAACGCGTTTGGATGCAAGACGCATGCGTTGGAGAGGGTTACACAAAGAAAAGACTCCAAACTAGACCTGCGTATAAAGGTGTAGACACTCATCGACTATGTAAGTGTGCTCAAGCTCTATAGCCTCTTTGAGTCATGGACGGGGGATGTCATAACAAGCGACATCATGTTTCAGAATCAGCATGTTAGAATGAAATGAGAGAGCAAGCCTTGGAGTAGTGAGCATGTGGGACTAAAAATGTATCACTTGTGCTGAAGAATGGTTGATGAATCACTCAAATGATGAAGTAGATATAGAACTAGAGCTCGGACAAGTCAGTCATTTCACAAGCCATGCCACTTAGCCATGGAGGCTAAGGCCCACACACTAGATTACACGATCTCATACAAGAGAGGAAATCAACCTAGCAATCAGGCTGACTACTCACAGACGACCTGTAGAGCTAGAAAATGCTCTCATGGTAGACTCCTAGTAGTCATGTAATCCACTATCTCATGGAGAATATCCATGTATCCATGGCTAGCACACAAGGATCTCACCTTACTTCAAGGTAAGGAGAGGTACCTTTCTCCTCGTAAACACACTCTGACAAGACAATCCAAGAATGTGTTGACGTGATATGCTCCTTGTCCATACCTCATCTTTGGACAGGCAGAGGACGGACTAGGCATGCACTGCTCCCTTGGAGGAAGTTCCCTAAGTCTGGTCCATATAGACAAGCCATGCACTGCTCTTTTGGAGCAAGTCTATCTGGTCTAAACTAGATAGTATAGCCAGCAAATACTACCCAAGACGACTCCTTGTGGGTTAGACGTTCGAGAGTTAGTCTCTAGAGTGAAAGGTCACAGGGTCAAATCCCAACCCAGGGATTAATATTCTTTGTGATAAAAAAGAGGAGAGGTAGGTTCTAAGAGACAACTTAGAATACTCCAAGGTCCTTCCTGGTGGCTGGCGCCACTTGGTCGTCACAAGGAGGGCCATGTAGGCATGGGCAATATGTAATATAGATTGCCACCAAAGTCGCTCATCCAAGGAGCAACTGTGCGCCTAGGCTAGAGGCTAGCTCTAGGACTATGAGAACCTATCAGTTGCCTATCCTTGAGTACAGTTCTTACCTTTAAAACTCCTAACACAGTTGTCCACCAGGGGCAGACACTAAAGAAGCACAGGTTGGTCTAAGCCCCAAGAGTTCGCTCCTCGCATGAAAGTGACAAGGTGCTAACGACACAATGCAAGGAAGTGAGTCCTATGAACTACTCAGTGTGTAACCTTGGCTTTGAGGGTGATGTATCCTCTTGCTTGTAATACCAAGAGTGGTTGCCGGAAACCATTGTGTCCAAACATGTTACATAGACCATTACATAGACCATTGCCTCAGACAGGTTGTCAGCATCTAAGACCTTTTTGGATGTTTCTCACATGAGGTCTTGATCGTCAACCTATTGCCTTTTTCTTCTCTCAGGCTAAGGCATGGAGTCATTGCCAATGGTCTCATAGACACCGGCGGTCGATGACTCCAAAGATTTTGAAAATTCATACATCTTAATCTGATCATTCAATCTGCCTTAAACTTGGACCATCTAGTAGTTTCATTTCTAACGATGATGTCAGATTGATGATCAGAATAGGCATCTAGTAGTTTCCTTGAACTTGCTTCTGTGGAGGTGAAATTGAGCGAGATGGCTCTCTTCCTCACAATCTCTTTCTTTGCTATAGTGAGAGTGGGATGAGTCCACATGCCTTCATGCAGAACTGTTGCTTCTCACAAGTCACTGACTTGGTGTAGAAAATCAGTGACTTACTTGCTAGTTGGAGTAAATTCCTACTTGATAACACCCTCCTGTACCATGTGTCGGATGAAGTGATAGGCGATGCTCGTCTGTTTTGTGTGAGCATGATGCTCAAGGTTCTTGGCGAGTGTGATTGCGCCTTGCTTGTCAACGCACATAGGAAGAGGATTGACCGCACTCCCACCTATCGTTTCCATGAGATGTTGGAGCAAACCTGCTTCCTTTGCTCTGAAGCTGAGAGACTTGTACTCAGCTTCTGTGCTTGAGGTGGCCACATCCACCTATCCCTTTTTGTACCAGCTTATGGCCCCGCCATTCATGATGAACACATGTTTAGAGATGGACTTGCGGTCTTCAGGGTTTGAAGCCCGATGTGCGTCTGTGTAGCGAATGATGTTTTTGTTGCCATTATAGGTGATGCCGGTGTTGATGGTTCTGGCAAGGTAGCGGAAGATGTTCTTCACAGCCTTTTGGTGCTCAGGTCGTGGATTTACCATATGCGGGCCCACAGTATTCTCATTATGTACGAGGTCCTGCGTGGTTGCCACCATCAGGTACATGAGACTTCCCTTGGTGCTCTGGTCCTTCTGCTGCTCAGTAGCATCTGCTTCTCCACTACAGCTCAAAAAACACTACTGTGTCTCTAGCCGTGTGCCGATGGATTTGGCCTCTCCCATGCCAAACTGGTGCAAAACATCCTTGATGTAGCATCCTTGCCATGACGAGAGGGTACAAGCTTTGTGGTCATGCATGATCTGGATATCTAGGAAATATGAGGCTTCCCAGAGATCTGACATGTTGAAGCGCTCTTGTATGGCCTCCTTGAACTCATGTAGTATGGACATGCCATTAGAAAGAAGGAACATGTCATCCATATAGACAATGATGATGAGCAACTCATAACTATGCTGTTAGCGACAGACGCTATAGTCACACTCATTGCATTGAAACCCCATGTACTACAATGCCTCATCTAACTTCTAGTTGCAAGCACGCAACGCTTCCTTGAGACTGTATAGCACCCTTTACAACTTAGAAACCGGGTACTCGTTGCCATCCATGACGAACCCCTCAGGCTGCTCCATGTAGATTTCCGTCTCCAAGTCACCAGGGTACCCTTGGCAGTAGTAGTCTTACTTGCAGTACCGCGCGACTCCCTTGCCAAGTCTGCCTTGGCAAGGGAGTCGCGCGGTACTGCAAGTAAGACTACTACTGTTGGTGGTGTTATATCTCCTTTTTCTTTTTCCAATGAGACCGCTATATCTGCTTCATCAGACATGGGAGAGAAGAGTGGCTCTTCCATTGTCACAATGGAGGAACAGTCAGGAGAGATTAGGTCAAGAAGGATATCAGTTCCCACTTCTTCATCAAATGCAGCTTTACTGCCTCTTCACAAACAATATTGGCACTTATGATGTTGCTCTTGTTGAAGACGACATCTTTGGTAATGATGACGTGGCCAGTACCCCTTTCATAGAGGCGATGTGCCATGCTTGCCATGTCATAGTCGATCATCAGCATTTGTGCACTTTTCGTGTCCCACTTCTGCCACCTCTCCTTCCGTATGTGCATATGTGCTAGCCTTCAAAATTCATGTACATGACCAGTGCTCAGCTTCTTCCCAGACCACACCTCGTGCAGTGTCATGTGCTCCAACGCCTTGGTTGGAGTGTTCTTGATGTACACCATAGTTCTCACTGCTTAAGTCCAAAAGTCCCAGGTAAACCGAGTTGCATGCAGCATGGAGCCTGCCAACTCAACAATGGTGCAATTAGCACGTTCCGCTACGTAGTTATACTACGGCAAGCATGGTTAGGTACGTTGCGCCTTGATACGAGCTGTTGCAAGGTAGTTGTAGATGTCTTTGATCAGGTATCTACCACCGCGGTTGTTGAGCAACACCTTGATTTTCTTGCCGGTCTGGTTTTCCACCATTGCCTTGAAGTCCTTGAACCTATCATAACACTAGTCCTTTGAAGCAAGGAAGTACATAGCAATGTAATGGCTGAAATCATCAATGAAGGTGAGAGAATACCTAGAGCTTCCAAAGCTCTGGGTCTCCATCAAGCCATACAAGTTTGTATAGACTAGCTCCAATACCTCTTTTGCACACTCCCCTCCTCCACAGAACACCTTGCGATACCGCCTGTACTCCAAAACGTCCTTACACAACAGGTGCCCAAAGTTGGAGATGTTGGGCAAGTCACGCACTATCTATTTGTTTGAAGTTGTTGCAAGGCGTACATGTCGATGTGGCCATTGCGTGCATGATAGATTTCGCCATCTGCCACCCACACCACTTTTGTAAGACTCCGCTCACGCGAGATCTTGGTTTCCCCCAGTATGCGGTACATGTTGCCTTCCATCACCAACGCGGCCAACTCCTCTTCCGTTTCCTTATCGCGGATGTAGCCATAGTCATCATCAAAGACGACTCGCATTCTTGTATTGGTAAGGGAGGACACTAAAGGAAGGTTGAACGCACATCAAGTAGATAGAGCATGCCATGGAACACTCCCACTTCAATGCCACGCAACGTCTCCAACCATATCTCCATAATCACAATCCCCTCTGCATACACCACCCGATCATCACCTAAAGCAATATGGTGGAGGGGGATTAAGAGAACTTGTGTAAACTACTCCTGGTACGTCGGACTCTAGGTGCACCCTGAGTCCTTGTACCACGCCAGATCCACCTTCTCCATCTCTGAGAGGTCGGACTTTGCCATGAAGAAGCGGTCGTACATCTCTCTTGCTAAGTTCATGTTGTCAAAGTAGCACACGCCAGTCTTGTTCTGCTGTTGTTACAACTATCGCTGTTTAGGATTAATTTATTGCTGCTGCTACTCTTGTGGATGCTGTTGCTTCTGCTATTGTTACAAGGACTGCTGCTGTTGCTCCTCCTTCTAGTCCCTCTTGAAGTTGAAGCACTCTTTCTTGTAATACCCCTCTTTTTGGCAATAGTGGCACTTGCGATTCTTCTTGCCTCTCTGCTGCCCACACTGTTGCTGCTGGTTGCATGAGCCCATGGCCATAAAAGTTGCTTCACTGCTGCTGCCGCCATTGCGCTTTGTTGAATTGCAACAAAGTTCCACGTAGACCAGGTGCGTTCAGATGAAGTCCAGGTCGAGAGTAGGCTGGCACTCCAACGTCTTTTGCACCATGTCGTAGTTCGTTCGGAGTCCCTTTAGCAAGAGGAGGATGAAGCACGTCTCTTCCACAGGATTATTGGCCGATGTCACCTGCTTTGCCAGCTTCCTTGACCTCTCCAAGTACGCATGCATCCCTTCAACATCCTACATTCTCAACGCCATCTTCTCCTCCAAAAGCATGAGGAATGTAGGATCCTTGCTCTCATACCTCTTTCACGTGTCCCACCCCTTTTTTTTGGTAGCCTTATCACTTACGTATTGAAGATGCGGGCTGGAGATGGTGTTGACAAGCAATGTATAGGCCTCCATGTTCTTCTTCTTCTACACCTCATATGCCGCTATTGCACTTGTTGTTGAACTTGCATCTGCTCCACCTTTCAACAGCGTCTTCCTCGCCACCATGAACGATGTGGTGATGCCTTTGGCCTGTGGAGATTGAGCACGCTCATTGCCGCTCATCACCTCTACAAGCCCCTCTCCTCCAAAAGGATACAAGTATGGATCTTCCAAAACATGAAGTTGGCATGCCCTTCTAGCCTCTCCAAGGGTTAGGCTGCTGTTACCACGCCTGGTGGTGCCATTTTGAGCTTTGGTGATGCTCAAAGTTGCCCTTGAATGGCAGCGCTACCCTTGCTTCTACTACTGCTTCTACCAATAAATCTGTTTCACAAAACCTGCACGGTAGAGACCAGCACACAAGGAATTTTGCAAAGCTGAACCCACCTGTGGAACATTCTGGTCAAACCCTTTCAGATCGACCCATGAAACTGGGTCATCAACAAAGGATTTTCAAAGATATACCATTATAAAAACAGGGTATGTTACTGATCCTACTCTAGCAAGGACCAACCAGCTTGTGAATAGTGTTTCTCCCAAACATTCTGATGGAGTGCAAATATTTGCACACAAATTGAAAGCTTACAAAAAATACTTTTATTTGCATGTGCTACATTTTAAACTTGATACAGAACCAAGAGAGTTATGGTCATTACAAGGTCACCATCTTACTAAGAGAGAACAGTGTAGCCTAGGCCAACCCTGTTTTGAGCATAAGTCTCAATTGACTGCTGCATCTTTGCAAGTTTGGACCTGTTGGAAAGCTTGTCTTGCAAAATTGAAGATGGTCAAATTTGTTCAATATTTGACACTGATCTGTCACTTTCAAAGCAACGGGCTGTGCTAGATGAAAATGGCAGAACATTGCTCTGATTTAAGTGTTAGAACTGGAGGAGACAAAGAGCCTTTGATTAGCAAGCATGTGGGACTGAAAGGGCATTACCTGTGCTGAAAAATGGTTGTTGAATCACTCAAAATGATGAAGTATATATAGAGCTAGAGTTAGGGCAAGTGAGCGCTCTCACAAGCCACACCACTTAGCTGTAGAGAGTGATGCTCACACAGTAGAGTCCATAATTTCACATAAGAGAGGAAATCAACATAGCAATCAGGCTGACTACTCATACACAACCTAGAGAGCTGGAGAATGCTCTCATGGCTCACTCCTAGTTATCACATAACCCACAATCACATGGAGAATTGCTATGTGTCCATGGCTAGCAGACAAGGATCTCTCTATGTAAAACGTAAAGAGAGGCACCTTTTTTCCTACTCAGCACACTCTGACAAGGCAATCTAAGAATCTAGGCCTTTTTTTATGTTTTTCCCGTCAGGTCTTGACCATGGACCTTTTGCCTTTTTCTTTTCTTAAGCTAATGCATGGAGCCATCGCCCATGGTCATCCAGACATCGGCGGTCGATGACCCTACAACTTTTGAAAATTCATCTCTCAATCCGACCGTTGGATATGCCTGAAACTTGAATCATAGATATCTTACCACGTGATCTGTCCAATGGTGAGGTTGGATTGAAGATTGGAGCATGCACTTGGACGGTTCTCGAACTTGCTCTTGTAGACCTAAAACGGAGCCGGATGGCTCTTTTCCCAATAGACGCTTAGTCAGCTTCCACAACCTGTTATATTGCTCCAACTATATCTCTCGCTGTACAACTTATGCCAAATCTCCCGCATGTGGTGTGGTCATGGCATCCTTGTTTGACATAGGCTCATCTGAATATGGTACAACTACATCGTTCATCCTTTTTGATTTATGTAGCATCCAGAAATGGCCACGCTCACCAGGCTTGTAGCGCACCGTAAGAGGGAACTGTAACCTGGTACTCGAGCGTTAGTGGGCAACTGGCGCGATGCTACAGGCATAACTGTTGGTGCTGGTAATACTCCATCATTTTGAGTCATTGAAAAACCATTCTTCAGCACAGCTAATGAACTATTACTCCCTTATGCTTTTTACTCTTAGGCTTCCTCCCTCCTCCAGATCTAACATGGTGGAGAACTAGACTAGCAAGAAAATCAAAGCGTTGCATACCGATCTCGGTCAAGAGTACCTGAGCAAGACGTTATAAGGAAAACCTCATCGTAACAACCTTTAAGATGCAGCGCATCACGCCATACTCACCATGGCAGAACGGTGTAGCAGAACGCACCACATGTACCATTCTAGACTATGTGTGCTCCATACTACACGTAGCTAGGCTCACATACAAGCACTAGACAGAAGCAGTGAGCACTGCGGTGTACATCAAGAACCGTAGTCCAACCAAGGGGACGGAGAAAACGATGACATAAGGAGCATGGTTTGGCAATAAGCCAAGCATGGACCATCTACACACGTTTTGAAGGTTAGCAAACGTGTACGTGTCCAAGGAAAAGCAGTAGAAATGGGATGGAAAGTACGTGGAGAACGATGATGATTGGCTACAATGTGGCCATGAATGCGTATCACCTCTATGAGAGTGATACTGGCCACGTCATCATTTCCGAGAATGTCGTCTTCAACGAGAGTAATTTCTTTGGCACCAACATCTTTTACAAGGAGGCAGCAAAACCAATAGATGCAAAGGGAGTAGGAGCAGATATCCTTCATTATCTTCTCTCTCTTGACCGTTCCTCTATTGTAACAGTAGAAGAACAACTCTACTATTTCATATCTGATGCAACAGATATAGGGAGCTCATCAACAGAAGCCAAGGAAGGAGATACATAACCACCAGCAGTAGCAGGACCGCACCAACTGCCCGCTAACGCTCCAGCACCAGGTAGCAGGTATCCTCTGAAGGTGAGCTACAAGCCTTGTGAGCGTGGCCATTTCTTGATGCTACAAGAACTAGAACAGATGAATGTCATAGTTGTAGTAGATCCAGATGAGCCTATGTGATCCAATGAGGCGATGGCTGTACCTAATGCAGGAGATTGGGCACAAGCTAAGCAATAAGAAGAACACTTGATCACCTTACGTCCCGGTGGACGCTCTGTCCGCTCCCTAGTACCGCTGAAACAAAGTAGTGTGTGGTAGCACAGTCTAGTCCGTAGTTAGGGAAGCAATACATTGGTGGGACAAGATGTTGTTTTGTTCTTCAGATCCAAAGTGTGAGTTAGGAGTGCAGTAGGGGCTGCTAGATCAGGCCGTCAGACCTTGGAAGTAGGTGGTAAAGCTATGGCAAAGTTTGTGAGACATCTTTGCTGTTGGAACACTTTCACTTGTGCGCAAGGAGTGGCTAGAAAAAACACACGTGCCCTACATGCTTGCAGGTCTATTATATAGGCTTGGACATCAGAGCACTGCCAAAGGGAGTTTGTAGCATGGGTAGTGGTGAGCACATGGGGCTGACTTGGAAAGACAATGGAGTCAGTGGAATTTGTCCATTCTTCCTTTGCATGGTAGCCTAGAATAGGAGACTATTGATCTGATGTAAAATGTCAAAAATGGTGTATTTTGTAAACAGCCTCTTTTTCTCTTCATTTAGGCGGTCCTCCTTAACATCTACGGAGGGAGGAAGTTGGTTGATGTGAAGTTGGAACTCATCCCCAGAGCGGCTGCCTTGTGATGGAGCTCCTTCATGGTGTATATCGAATCCACCGCACTTCATAGTCTAGGAGGAATAAAAGAGATACATTTGGGAGCAATGTGTTGTTCAAAAGGCTTTGCACCAATTCAGTCAAGATTTTCAGCCAAGGTTTTAAGTTTGAGAATAGAACCGCCCACGTGATCATTTTGATCCATTTGAACTTGGACAAACTGTTTCAAGGCAGCACCAACAGTGGCCATGGACTCCTTTTTGGAGACATTCCATGATGTTGGTGGCTGCAACGGCGGACTCATCTTGTGTATTGTTCTCCCATAGTAGGATTTCAAAAGTTGTTTAAGAGGTGCATGCCAAGCATAGCGTATGTAGCGGATTGGCGTCGCTGCCAATATGACATTTCCTGAGCTATAGTTTCTTGTGGATCAGAAACATCATGGGGCTCAGGGCAGGCGACAGTCCGTATACTCATAGACATGAATAAAAGCTTGAGGTCAAAGACCAATATTTGGTAGGTGCCATAGTTGTGGTGATTCGGAACAGGCACCTTGAATGCCTCATTGACAAATTCATGAGAAGGAGGAGATGCAAAAAAATGGCCTTTGATGAAAGATGATTAAGGACCCCGATGAAGTAGCAAACGACTCTGCCATTATTTGTAAGTGAGTCTGGTGCAATGCTTCTGCTACTTCTCCTGCTTCAGTTGTTGTTGCTATGGTTGGTGTTGAGACTGTTGTTGCAGCTGAGGTAATACGACATTGCCAATGGAGAAATTGTTCAAGGCCGCCAAGTTCAATCGCAAATAAAAGACTTTTGTGGTGGTTGAGTATTGTGTAGAAAATTGCATGTGCCAAAGATGATTCAGAGGAGGTGAGTTTGATGAAGAGAGTTGGTGACGCTATTGCCAACACAAACTGTAGAGTACCATAGAGTTGAATGTTTTCACTCCTCTCAGGCCCTTGACAAACAGATTCAAGACTGACATGTAGGCCCTTGCTCTGATACCAATTGTAACAACTAGGATGCACCTCGAAGGTCAACTTGAATCAAGTACAGTATTACACTTTTGAAGGAATGCTCATTAACGCCGTTAACTCCGTTGACTCTAGTTACACATCATACATACGGCCGAAACCTATGTCTAGGGGATGCACATACTGCGGTATTCAAGAGATTTAACCAAGGCCTCAGGCAGCTAGCACATCTCTTGCGCTTTCCAACAATATGTTGTATACGGTGTAGTATAGAAGAAGATACCTACAACTGAAACTTCCTACTACCACATACTACTGTGAGAGCGACAACCAAGCAAGACATGATAGAAAGTGGTGCAGAGGGTGTCCGTTTGTCTCGTGCCTCATGACTTTGCCAATAAGGCTCACAAGACACCGTTTGATGGCAAGTGGCAGTGGGCAACCTTCACGCGACAGACGCTGGATCCTCTTATGTGATCGACACTCATCAAGGGCCCAATTTGCCATAACAATCTTGCTTTGTCACTATGTCACTCTGTCTTTCCATCACCCAACCGGTTGTTGCTTGCTCGCCAGCCGGCCCACTAACCACCGTTTAGTTACTCCATTGGTCAGCGGTGTGCTTGCCATAACGGTTGTTTCTCCTTTGCAAATTACACCAGATGATCAGCAGAAGGGGCACGAGTGAGAGAGAGAGAGAAGAGAGAGAGAGAGAGAGGGAGGGAGACAGAGAGAGAGAGAGAGGTTAGTTTTCTCCAGCCTTTCTTGCTTATTTGTTTGTACCGAGCTCATTCAATACAGAGTATGCCATTTTCTCCAAGTTATGACACAAAGAATGTCACTTCCTTGTTTCTCTCCAAATCCAGCCATTGGATGAAGCTCAAACTTTGATTGTGGCCAGTCATGCCGCTGGATCA
>SZWC01037070.1:0-15190 GCA_023375785.1 Penium margaritaceum | reverse complement strand
TCTCTCTCTCTCTCTCTCTCTCTCTCTCTCTCTCTCTCTCTCTCTCTCTCTCTCTCTCTCTCTCTCTCTCTCTCTCTCTCTCTGTGTGTGTGTGTGTGTGTGTGTGTGTGTGCGGAGTTATTGCTCATGCCAACAAGATGTAGTATTCCTGGATGAAATGACACATCGACCACCACCTCCTAATGGTACTCGCATCCATCTTGGCTAAAACAAACTGCAAAAAAACATTTCACTTGCACGCACATGATGGACTCAGCCAACTAGATGAAGGAAGTTACGCAGCAACTACGACTTTGGTTGGTTTTTGTGGTTGAACCCAACCAGCCACCGAAACTGACTACAACTAGCCTCACCCATTATCAGCATCCACAATTCTTCCATGGGCAGTTTGACCGAGGAGCACTTATCCTTAGTGCGGTTGGTGCATGAACCCGTTTCTCTCGTTCATCAAGCCAAGGGCTCTGCTGGCTGATATCACCCATTCTGGAACCTGTACGGCCAGTCTCGGCAACGTCAAGTCCCGTCGGTGATCTATTGCAAGTCAAAGACTAGATCCTTCAACATTGTTGGTCAGGTTTTACCCATTACCGTCAGTCACAAGTGCCATGGCCAGTTTCCCCTCTGCATAACCCCTTTTCTTCAGGAGACAAATTAAAGGTGGAAGACTTACCAAGATGAACTGCTTGAGTTTGAAATGGTTTGATACTTGTACATGCAGTTGGTGACGAATAATATACATTTACTTAACCTGTATAAAGTTTGTGCAATAGGACATAATCGCTCTGCCAAAACACGCCAAGAATTGACCGGTTTTGCCTCCAAACAGCCATTAAGGATAGCTAGTGAGGTAAAAGCCTTCTAACTTGAGTTGCGCCAGCTGTCGATGGGCCATCTTGTTGATCACCGGCCAATAACGGGCTCCATCGTTGATGCACCAGGCAACACGGTTCCTCGCAGAGGGTATCCATAAAACTAAGGCCCCGGTGCCAGTTTATCCTTCTTAATCTTACGAGGGGGCATCTTGTGATGTATTCCAGTAAAAACATGGGTAGATGAAAAAAACACAAGCAGTCACTGGGGCGATGGAAAGTAACAAAATTTCTTGGTTAGATGGTACAACATTTCACATGAAGTAAGCGGGCATAATATTTTTCTCCCAATGGCTGCTGATGCGTGAATTCTTAGCTAAATTCATATATTATTACATCTAATTAATGTCTTATTGTTACAATGAATATCCGGTGTGATTCAACTTCACCAAAATATCATGTGGCACATGCAAAAATCCTGGGAAGAGTAAACTATGCCTTTGCTGAAACGGAAACTGGTCCTGCTATCGCAAAGCCTGGGAGGAGACCAATTAATAATAAAACACACAACCCTTAGATGCTACTGTATCACCAACTGAAACATGGATGGTTTACAGAGATGAGGTGCAGAGCAGATTTTGATTCGAGGAATTTGGAAAATGGGAAATTCTTACTTTAAGTTTACATTGATGCCAACTGTTGGAACTGTCATCGCATAAATAAAAAGGCGGGAAAAAAAGTAAAGCACAGGTCTAGGGTGCTCAAGTCAAGCAACTTGTATGGCGTAGGGATCCCATCTTGGGTTCTTGTAGGGCTCCCATCTTTTATGCGAAACATTTTAGCCCCTCCTTTTGATCAGGTACTCTGTGGCTTTTCACCGACTGTGGTGTCCCAAAATATACTAGACGTTGTAGTCCGTACCCTCCTGTGCTTCAGTGGGAAGTGGTGGTGGTACTTCTTTGCCAAGGAAGTGCTCGCTAGAATCTGGGTACAGTTTAATTTCTTTGATTTGGAACACCCGGTGGATAGCCATGATGTCGAACAGTTTGAGTTTTTAAGAAAATGTATCTGCATACACTAGATTGCAGATGATCCTAATCCACTACATTTGAGCTTTGTGGAATCATGTCCTGGCAAACGGTCGTCTGCAGAGCAAATCAGGATGCAATCATCCACATGGAACACGGTGTCTGTCTAATACTTAGCAGTTGCTCACTTCATAGCCACCTGTGACTTTGCGAGCTTCTAGTAAGTGCCATCTCTGATGCTCTGAAGTCCTGCTACTATATGTTAATGATCATTATGCTGCTTGAACTCTACAAACCCGTCAGAGTTGAGGGGATTTTCCCATCTTGTGCCTCAAAGGGAATCTTTGCCAATGCGATGGATGTCGCAGAGTTGTATGCGATCTTGGCAGTCAACAGCTTAACTTTCCAATCAATGTCATGTGGGTCACACGAAGTTGGGAGCAGCTGTTCTAGTTTCTGATTAGTGCAATCAGTCTACTTGTCAATCTGCAGGTGGAAGGCAGTGAATAGATACTCTCGTCTGTGGTAGCGAGTTATCATTTTTCGTAAAAAATTACTTTTGAATATTATGTCCCTGATGCTGGTGAGGGAGGAGAGAACACCATGAATCACACCATTGTTTTGAAGAACTTCACGCCGGTTGAAGAAAATATGTCTTTACTTTGCTCCACTTATGGCATTCACACACGTCACAGGTCTTGCATTGGTTTTCAATGTTGGTTCCCATCGTGTTCTACCCATAGTACTTCCTGAATATCTTGAGTGTTTTGACCAACCTGAAGTGCACACGTAGATCAGTCTCGTGAAACTCGTCCAATAACATGAGATGGAGCTCATCACTCAGGGGTACAACGACCTGGTGCGTAAATATGCATCACCTATAGGGGACGTTAAACCAAAATTTGGTTTTGTCGTAACCAACAAACTCATCATAATCCTTTGCAAATAGCCTTGCAAGGTGCGGGTGTTATCCGACTTGCAACATTCTTCTTTAGCAATCAAGTCTGGTCGCGGATAGAGAGCATAGGCTGGATTGATTTTTCTAGGCTCGTACTTGAAGGAAAATCCATCAGTTTTCTTGACTATTCAGATTTAGATCAGTCTTGAGATTTATGAGTGAGCGGTTTTCATGAGTTTACCAGAGTGCACTCCATGTTTCAAATGCATGCATGACCGACAACCTTTCTTGTTGCATTGTGTAGTTGAGCTCTGGCTTGCGTAAATTTTCTTCACATGTATGTAACTTGTTTTCAGCACTGCTCTTTTCTTGGAGAAGAACAGCCTCGATTCCTTGATTGGACGCGTCGGTGGTCATGAAGTAGTCAACTGTTGGATCTATCAAACGTAAAATCAACCAAGGCTAGAGAAAAGGTCAAAGAATTCCTCAATAATTCAGATTATTCTTGTTTTCTATCTCCTCAGCTCCACCCTATGATTTTATTATTGAAATTTGAGAGAGGTGCTGAAACTTGAGCATAGTCCTCTATAAGTTGATTTAGTATTTGCAGAACTCCAAAACAACAGGTCAACCTGAACATTGGTGGGCGTCAGCCAACCAACGATCGCCTCCATTTTGATTGGGATCCATGTTTTGGCAATAATGTGGCCCAAGCACTCAATCAAACAAGGACATTATTCACACTTTGAGTGTTTTTTTGTAGAATTTCTCTTGTTTTCAAATCTTGATAAATTTTTGGATGCGTCCATTGTGCTCCTGGTCCTGTTATATAGCAAGATGTCACTGAGATTTACAACAACAAAGTTATCAAGGTATGGCTCAAAAACATGATTCATGGTCATGAAGTTTCTAGGGAATTCGTGAGTCTGAATGGAATCATTGTAAAATTGAAGTGCCCATATCAGGTCCGGAACACTGTCTTATTGATCGCCTTAGGTGTGTGGATCTCATCATAGCTGCTTCAGAGGTCAATTTTGGTGAAATCTCTCCATTAGCCAAATTGATTAAACATCTTGCCTCTTCACAAAAAGGATAGTGGTTCTTAATGGTAATTTTTTTCAATGTAGTCCATGCATATTTGTATCTCGCTAGATTTCTTTCTCAACAAAAGTACACGTGCAGTATATGGTGACGTGAATGACCTAATGAAATTCTGACCACACATCTCATCCACCTGCTTTTTTAGCTTGGTTAGCTCATAATTTTAATCTGATTGGATCCATTGACCAGTGGCCTGTTTTTTGGCTTCTGTTCTATCAGATGGTCGACGCTGCATTGTGGAGGAAGGTCTTAGGGAAGTTTGTGGGGAATAACCACTTCAAAGTCCTTGACAGTAATGAAAACTCCTCCAAAATGGTTGGAAACCTCTCCAGAGTCTAGGCCGGTGAGGAATATATTTTTTCTTCCACTACTGAGATCTCCCATGCTTTTCTCGGTTCCATGTTGACTAATGAAGCTTGTGCTCTATGTTGTAGATACCGTTTGGTCATGTCCAGAGATACGAGCCGTTTTCTTTGGTTTGTCGCTGCTACAAATTCCTTTTCTGCTTCCTCCTTTGCTTTTTCCCGTAACCATTACTGTATTGTGGGTCGCTTCATAAGAGGTCGAATTTTCTTTCAGCCATTAATGCTCATGTTCAACACACCGCTTCTCCAGACCACAAGCAAGTTATTTTGGTAGAAAAAATCTCACTCAAGAATAATTTTGTGATCGGTCAGTGAGCAAGTTCTGTAAACAGTTACATCCTGTAATTCTTTGATTTTGCAGCCAGAGTGGTTCACGAAATAAACAAATCTGCAGTCGTCCATGGATGATTATTTCTTCAAAAAACCTTTGTTTTGTGTTTACATCCAGCTAACAAACCATTTTGTTACTGAGAAAGTAGTGGGATGCTCCTCCATGAACTAGTACTGCTATTGTTCTGCAACTTTTGCAACCTTTCGATTGCACCTTTAGTAGTATTAGGGGTAAGTTGTATTGTATCCCTCCTCAGAATTAGCAATATCAGGAACCTTGGTCTGCAGTACTAGGAGCTGTTAAAATAGGCAATCGGTCGGCATAGAATCTTCCAACCAGACACAAGGTCTACCATCCATTCCTGCCCTCAACTGTTTCCTAAATCGTCTTTTTACTCTGAGACTCCCCTCTCTCTTTAGCCTGATTTTTCCACTTCCCAAAGTTGCACGACATGTAGCCCAGCTTTGCAAAATTCCAGTACCACCTTTTGTTTGTGTTGATTGAAAGAATTGATCTCAAACAGCAACGAGGTTTTAGTTGAACAAAACTTTCTGCTGCTTTGATGTTGGTTGTGGCTTTGGAGTCGCGAGCTCTTAAGATCATGCATCCGAACATTGTTGTTGTTGATACAATCACCTAGTCAGTTTATTTGCGAAAGGTCATCTTGAAATTCAAACACTGTGTTTATTTGCTTGTCAAATTTCACATTTAATGCTGTTATTGTAGTAGAGATAGAGTATGTTGGGGGAACTTTCCCTACTGGTGATGATTTCATGGCAACGCCATGTGTACTGTACCACACAAAGCTGTTGATGCAAATGTTGAAGCTTATACCAAGCGTCAGAATTTTCATTCATTTTTTCAAAAGGAGCACGAATGGCACATGTAAATTTCATCTTGTTCTTGGGTGGATTCAGAGATTTGTGCCACATTGGATTTATCTCCTTGAGAGGTAAAAGGCCTACAGTTGATGGTGTGAGAGTGGCCGCGCAAGCCGTTGATTGAGCTCCTCTAGTCTCCCGCTACTGTTGGATGGGACCAACAACATATCGTTGTACCACAAAAGGCAAGGCCACGATGTGAATGATCTTCCTGTTGTAGTTAACCCCAGCTGTGGTGAAGCAGACCTCCAAACTAGTCACATCTGAACCGTCAGCCCTTCTGAATTTCTTGAATCAAACGATTTCAGAATTTCCGACCAGTTTTGGGGTTCACTTGAGATTTTGTTGTTACTCTTGGTGAGCTTTCTTTTGCACGCCTGCACATCCTGAAGCTCCACAATAGCTGCAATGAGGAGCACATGACGAAGATGGTTTTTGATGCTCTTGATTCTCAGAATATTCTGTTACAAGTCTTCATTAATGTGAGGTTGTCAGTCGGTGTCTCCCCTCGCGCCACGTGTTGTCCCGATGGAAAACGGTGGGGAAGACAAGTTTGTTGAGCCCGAGGGGTCTGTCACCAGAGTGACCGTCAGAGTCATCAGGATCCCGCCATTACAATGAAACCTGCCATTTCTACTTGGTTTTGCCTCGAGAGCGATGTGGACTGTGCGTTACCGATCGTCCATCTCACGATTCATTGCCAATTTCTGTTGCTTTTTCCCGGGTGTGCTCAATCTGGTCACTGTCATCATTGTGAGTTTTGTAATATTCTGGACATTGGAGATATGTTGAAAACTTACAAAAGTTGTTACCTTGGAGAAAAGTTATTGGCTGCCCCTCCAGTTCTTTTGTGCTTTGATACCAAGTACTGCGCCTAGTGGAATGTGGATGGTTCACAACGATGAGGTGTGGAGCAGAAGGCAACTGAAGGAATTAGGACAACTAGATAAATTTGTTGTAGTAATAAGTGTACTTCGATGAAAACTGTAAGAACTTCTGAGCACACATATACAATAGCAGGAAAAAGAATGAGGCATACTTGGGGTCTTGATTGTGTGATGCTTGTGACGTTGCATTGTGAGGGACTGCTTCCCAAACCATTTCCAAGAAGTTGGGGTTTTTGAGAATGTCAATGTGTGTCTCTATTAAATCACAGTGTCATTGAAAATTTAATGGAATAGTATTAAAAACATCAATGTGTCTCATGATATTTCTTTCAACACTAAAGGAAAGTGGTTGATCCTTCCAAGACCTTATGGAATGGTGCACCAGAGGTCGGTGCCGGTAGCCAAAATTCCCTCAGCCAATTGGAAAAAAAAAAAAAATGACGTCATGCGGTGGGCCACAAATGTAATGACAGAAATGCAAATGCATGGATTTTAGGGACTCCTGTAATCGAGGGATGTAACAGTTATGAGGGGGCTTCCTGGGGATCATGTTTATAAGATGTTCTTCCATGCAAACTCATTGGCCAGAGAGCATGTTGCGCTCATACACATTCCCCACATATTTCTTTGTGAAAAGGTCGAAGGTGCAAACAACTGCTTATCACTAATATATTGGTGGCAAACCATTGTAGAAACAAAATTTCATTGTGTCAGAATAGCTCCAATACTACGCAAAGGCAAAATATGAGTCATATGCCCAAGCGCCGGACTTAAAGCATCCATACGACCAGACACCAGAACAAAAGGAACAGGTTCTCTTCCCTTCACAACAGAAATACTACATCTTTCCAAACTGTTTCCATGCTTGATCATCACATATGTTGTCCATCGAGCATAAAAATGGATGGCATAGGGTATCTGGTATTACGCTTCGTAGAACATAGATGGTAAAAAGTAGACATTGCAGAGAAGAATATGATTTGGGAAAATAATACACTTGAAAATTTTGTAATCAGCAGGAAGTGTACTTTGATGAGAAGTTTCAGAACTTTCAAGCCCATAAAAGCAAGTGCGGAAACAAGAATACGGCAAAAGAGGAGTAATGGATGCACGAGTCAACCAACGCCCCCAGGGCCATGTTGTGAGTGGTTTCTTTGAGACATTGAGAAGTCAGGGGGTCTCAAGAATATTGAGGTCTTTCTTCATAAAAGTCCAGCACCGACCAGAATTTTCTTTTAAAAAAGAAAAATTACCATAAAATTTGCAATGGATCTGATGATCATTTAGAAAGGTGGTCAAGGCTGTTTATTGTTTTTGAGACAGAACATCGGAGGTCGAGGCAGTTGGCCAAAATGCACACGGCCAATTTTCTTCAGACTTTAGAACTCATTGCATGATGGATCACAGATGTAATAACCAAATTCCAACTCGTAGAGTCTAGAGTCTTGTACACGTTATACTTCCCCCCTTCTAGCCACGAAATCTCAGTGTGTTACAAGACGTAGAATAAAACATGCTTAAATAGCCATCGATCTGCTCATCAACGCCACACATGTTGTCATAGACCTCCTGGTTCTTTGTTTGTAATGCTTCTTATCCCTGCCACTGAATGAGGTACTCCATGAATTTACCTCGATGTTTGTGTCTCAGGATATCTTCCATATTGTAATTCATATCCTCTTCCAATTCCAATGGTTGTGACATGTTACGTTCCTGAAATATAAAAGTTCCTAAATCCCAAGAGTAGACATTTTTTTCATAGTATTTGTTGCCCACCCTGTGCCAGATTTTTTATTTTATGTTGATCAATAGAATGCATTTTGGCCACGTCCCCGCTCTTTGGTGTTTTGTTCAAGAAGATTTTGACAGCTTTGGCCATTTTTTGGAAGGGCTCAGGTCAAATATACTCAGTTTTTGGAACAAAAAAGTTGCAATACCAACGTTGTGCAAAAATTCACACATGCGACAATGATGCACAGAAAATTACACTCATGAAAACACTGCGCAGAAACAATTCATGTACCAACGCTGTACAAAAAACATTGCATACGGCAGTGTGACACAGAAGTTATGTCAAAAACTCAAGAACTTTAAAAAAAATGTCATGTGGGCACCACATACCATGCGGCATCAATGCATGACATGACTGTTGTCATTCATTATAGAACATTGGGATGCACCATCAAGCGTTTTTCCATGTCAGGTCCATGGCACATGCCGTGATTGAGCATGGAAAATGGGGTAGGTGGCTGGTTGATCCTGTTAAGGAGGCTGGGCAGATGGTTGTTTTTGTCCCGCATGGTGGGGAATGGTTTTTTTTGTTCCAAGGGTTGGACGGATGGTTACCCTTTGTACGGGATGTGGGTAGATGAGAGTCACACTTTGTGTTTTATGGGTATGCGAGCTATTTCAACCTTTTCAGAATGGTCGACAGAAAGGTCTCAAGCCGTATCGACATTTTGGTACTTCTTGGTTGAATTGTTAATGGATCTAGACTCCTATAAAGTGGGGATTCAAAATTCTCAAAAGCTCTGGAATTCTTGGCACATTTTCTTGAAGTAGTCACTCACAACACGGCATCACACATGCCGCTCGCCTTGAGCGTCAAAGATCCTAAGTATGCCTCAGTGTCTGCAGGAGACTGGTGGTCTGATCTAAAGGTATTTCAGTGTCTGCAGGAGACTGGATCAGCCACATCAATGGCTTACACAATCACTCTCAAGTCATCAACCGCAAGAATTCTACCTTCCCAGTGGATCAATTCAACAAGGCAGGATATGTTGACTCCATTGGAGCATTGGAACTAATAATGCATTATGCATATGAATTTAGCATAACTAACTATGCATTATGCTTAACATACGGTACAAGCAGCAATGACTTCATCTGGTATGATGGAGTATACACGACGTTTTCACGAATTCATGACTGGCAGAGAAATATTCCCCAAAGAGCTCTATTCTCACTGCAACAATGGCCTCAAGACAAACATCCGGGAAGCAATTGCCATATTCAGCATCCAGGATAACCTTCTGTGAATAATCACGGCACCTGAGTGCATCGACATTGACAACTACAATGCTGGCAAGGAGGAATCTAATTGCTGGTGACCTAAAGGCCAGAACTATTATTGTGGCAGGGGGAAGTCACAATCAGCAGAGACCTCCATCCAAATGGAGATCAATACCATCAATTAGCATGACTAGAATTTCAAATACGTCGGGTCACATCTCGTGACGATTGCAAGCATCAATAGTAGGCAAAATTGTGGAGGAATTCATAGAAAAATATTGGAGGATTTGGGAGATGGCAAAGCACAGGATTAAAGGCAAGAATCATTTCTGGTCAGGAATCCATTAACACTGAACAATCTCCCATCTTGACGGCTTGTAACACTGCAAAAAATGACTATTCAGATTTCAAAGTTTGAAGAAGGATATTAAGATAGCCAACCGGTGATATTGCTTTGGATGCAAATGAGGGGTTACAAATGGTGTAGAAAGTTACTAACGATAGTAGATGGAGAGGTCCCTTACATTTTGATCAGCAACAATATGATACAAAATCTCGGTTTGAAGACTGGACAAGGAGTGGTTGAAGGTAAATGTGCCGATTGAATACTGAAAATACATCGACTTTGCAAACGCTGTGGCTATAGATTAAATAATTACACGATGTAATAGTCTCGAGAGGCCTTGCCCAAGGAGTGAACACACAATCATAATTAGGTGAGATTTCCTGTATTGACACAATATGCAAGTGGATTGGACCAGTGGCTTAGTCTACATCAACTACCTCTGATGGAGCGACCCTTTTTTTTTATGGCGACCCTTTTTTTTTATGGCGGTTTGTAGAATTAATGGAGGCAGAAGCAGAATAGGTTTTCAAACCTTCTTGGCCATGTCAAGCATTATCATCATTGTCTGTGTTTCATGTTCAGATTGACATGGCCAGGACATTACACCAACAAGGAGCTCAAGCCTGGCTATTCCACGTGGAAGCTAGCAAAGAATTTGATATTGCCGCAGCTGATGTAGGAGACTCGATAGCCTCATCGGCCTTTAAACCAGCAAAGCTTGCAGCCCCAAGAGCTGGGAGTTGCGATATGGGAGGAGTTTGCATCAGGAATCAAGGATATCGAAGGATTTTTTCCCTCAAAAACGTCCCCGAGAGCTTGGTTATGTCCAGTCATATCCAAATCATGCTTTGAATTGCAATTGTTACAGCATGCTCTATGACTTCCTCCTCTGTTTCTTCTTTTGCAACTGAAATTGCATTGTGGATTGCTTGATCAGAGGGTGGTGTCACTTTGTGCCATTAATCATGATGAAGACTATGCCGCTGCTCCAGTCTACTCGTCATGAGTTTTACAAGCCCTCTACACCATTACATCATGTAGTTCTCCTATTTGCAGTTGAACATGTCTGGAAATTCAATGAGTCTAGAGTCTCCCATTGATGATTTTTCAATCAAATACCTTCCTATCTTTCTTCTTACTGAAAAAAACACTATGAAACGATCCTCCATCTAGTTGTGTCAGTACCGTTTTACGACTTTTTTGACTTTTACTCCTGTCCTGTGGACAGGAGTAAACAACTACGCTTTGCCATTTTCCAACTTCTCTGGTTTTCACTGTGACATCCGCCCGTTTTTGGGCTTGTTGTTTCTGTTTTTTAAAGTTACGCTAAATGTATCCAAGTTTCCAATAGGTCCATCACAGCTGTTCTTCATGTTGATTGACAGCTTCAATATCCATTGGATTTGGAGCTTTCCTCCACCACGACAGCAATCGTGGCTTTGGTGTCACCAGCCGTTGAATTCCTACATCAAAGCATTGTAATGGGCACTGTTGATCCAGTCTAATACTGCAATAACTTGCGAGAGGTCGACCTGGATATAGAAAATTTCAATTGCTTGCTGAATTTCATATTTGAGGCTGTTTTTGTAGAGATAGAGTTTGGAGGGGGCAATGTCACCGTTGGTCATGAAATTAACAAAACATACTCTGTCACTCTTGACTGATAATGCAAGTGTTGAATCTTGTACCATGCTCCAGAATTTTTGTTGAACTTTTCAAAGCATACAAGGATGGTACACACTACATTGTTCTGGTTTTCTAGTGGAGTCAGAGAGTCCTGCCATATCAGAATGATCCTCTTGAGAAGCCGAACGCCTGTGGTCGATAATGTGAGATTGGTTGCGTAGGCCGTTGATTTCAACTATTTCTGCTAGTGTTGAATGTATGTTAGATCAGATCATCAATACAAAATCAAGGATGCAAGGTTTTTTCTTTAATCATTTTTTACCGAAGCAACTGTGAATTACACCTCCAAACTTTTCAGACACATCCAAACATTTGGTCTGCTTGAGTTTGCAGGATCAAACGATTCCGGACGTGCCGGCCAGATTCGAGGTTCTCTTGGAAGTTGGTTCTTCATCATCGCCTCTGACTCCATGTCTCCTTTGGACCATGTAAGCAGTCCCTTGCTTCCAGGTTTGACATGAAAGACATAGGAGAGCTCAGTTACTACCTCAACCTTCAGGTCAAATGCGACCTGCAGCAGTAGAATTTTGAGTTGTTGCAGAGCACGTACGTTGGTGATATTGTCAAGCACTTCAACATGGCAGGAGCATGCAAAGCCGCAACACCACTAGAAGCAGGAGAAAAGCTGAGCATGACATAGAATTCCTATGGCATGCAAGAGAAAAGCCGTATGGAAGCAGTGCCATACCAAGCAGCACTTGGGAGCCTCGACACGCACCTCGACGTCAGCCAAACAGTACGAGTGCTTAGCAATTTTTGCACAAATCTGGGATTGCCACATTGGGAGGCGGTTAGGTGCAATTTGCCTTACCTCGAAAGCAATAGCAGCCTTTACCTAATCTTGAACGACAACAACAACCCCGTCCTCATCTGCTACAGCAATGCATAATGGGGAGGTAACCTGGACACAAGGAGGTCAACTAGTGGGTTCGTGATTCTGCTAGAGGGAGGTGGAATCAGTTGGAGGATCAAGAAACAAGAGTGTGTCGCCCTCTCCTCCATCAAAACAGAGTACATCGTCTTGAGTAAAACAGCATATTGGCCTGCATTACCACTTGACTGTGTGGTTGTGTGAGCTGCTTGCAAGCCTTGGACAGCAGCAGGCTACAACGACCACCATCTTCTATGACAACATGAGTGCCATTTCTCTGACCAAGAACGCCGAGTTTCACGCCCACGCCAAGTACATCGACCTGTGTTACCAATTCATCTGTTAGCTCGTGGAAAAGAAGATGGTGCAGATCAAGATCTTCCCTTCAAGCATGATGTTAGAAACATTCCTCACCAAGCTACTGGCAGCACACTGCTTTCAGCAACTGAGGGGACAGTGCCGACTAGTGTGATTTTTATTTTTGCACAGTGGGAGAATTATGGATATGAGGGTGCCAGGAAGTAACAAAAATTGGTTGCTTGATAGAAATAATCTGGCACTACAGTTGCATAGAGTGTGTTTTACAGGTTTCACCGCACTTCACTAAACTTGCTTTGGATTCCGTTTGAGTGAGATATGATTTTTCAAAGTTCGGAGGCCCTGATTCCGGTTCAGGTGACGATGCCAGCACTCCCAACAAGCAATGTGGCCAGGGAGGCAGAGAGAGGCCTTCAGTTCCAAGAGGTGGCTAAAGGAATTTCATGCAACTCCAGTAAATCAGTTTTTCAGGATTACTACCTGCGCATGTGCTGGAGAAGGAAATTTCCTTGTATGTGAATGTGACTTCCGCTCATCCTGCTAGCCTAGGATTGTGTTAGAGGGGGGACTTTGACATAGTGTAGCTTTGTTATCCCTTGGCCAAATGAGACACATAAGGGCTTGTCAGAAAGCTACAAATCTACATTTTTCCCGTAATTTCAATCTGTGCAGCGTGCAACTCCCTCTCACAAAAAGTTGGTACTGCCTAGGCAGCTCTTGGTGAGCCTGATTACCTCCCTGAGGGCTGCCCAAGTTTCCATCATTACCTGGATGTGAGGGTATTTTTCAATGAGAAAGTAACATGGCCCACCACTGGTTTTCTTTTTAGGCATACTCTTACTATGGGAGAGATGTTGCATATTATAGCACCCTGAAACATGGTGTCTTGCTGCAAGTACTGACAAATTTCTGCCTGCAATGGAATGTAAGAACTGGGTTACTGGTACCATAGGGCCAAGCCAATAAAGAATGAAGTCACCCAAGACCCTTGATGCAGATTCATGTTACATTGCATCAGGTTGCAAAGATGACATAGGAAAACCCGATCTGCCTATTGCCTCGGTTTCTACATGCGCAGAAATCAAAGGTTATTCTGGACTGTTTCCCAAGAGGACTCATTCAAGGGTATGTCTCCGCATGAGCAAATCCTGACAATGCTGGAGCATCTTTGGCTCTGAAAGACCCTCTTTGGTTCCAACATTTTTTTTCTCGCAATCATGAGAAACAAGTTGTGTGACAATTTTGGCAGCCCTTTTTTCTTGTGATGGTTGGGATGTGGATATTCAATATGATATTGGGATGTGGATATTCAAGTTGAGAAATGGTCTAAAGTTCTATTGTTTGGCCTTCATGCCCAAAGCCCGAGATAGTTGGAATATTCACCTGTCGGTAATATCACATTGTCTCTGTCCCAACATCATTTGATGGATGAACGGCAGGTAATTTTTCATCCGTTGTGCAACCTTTTCACTTGCCTTGTTTTTTATGCTTTGAATTTTATCGGCTGAATGTGAATTCCTCGGATATTGGAGGCTTTTCAGGTGATAGAAAATTCCTATCTCCGAATCACTGTTGAAGTTCTTTGCTGATACCACTGGTGCTGAGCTTTTCGTAGCCAGCGGCATTCTGTTCTGTGCACAATTCTTACATGTTTTAAACAATCACTTGAGTTATTTGCCATTTCATTGTCATTCTGTCCATTTGGGTGACGTGCCATTCCCAGATGAAGCTTGCTTCCATAAACAAAAAACCATGAAATTCCATGAAACTTTGAACCTCCTCCTTTAAGCAAGCCATCAGAATTTCTTGTGATGGTCCGAGGCACTCCATGGTTGCAATACAATGTTATGAAAGAAACATTGAGCCAAATCCATGGCACTCATGGTTGCTGTGGTTTGGTGGCGATGTCTGAAATCCTACATAAGCTACCCATGACTAAAGAGTTGGCACCTTCTCCATTATTGAGGCCCGCAGTTCTTCCATGAATCCTGCTGTGATATCCTTTGAATACACATTCTGGTTCTAGAGCTTGAGGTTTGATTTGTAAATCCCTGTGATAGACTCTTTCATCCTCAAGGCTCCAAATTCTACCCTCATCTTCTCTCAAACCATCGGCGCATTCAGACCTTCCATCACACTTCTAGCAGCCTATGACAAGCTTTACAGTGTAGGGATCACTCTCATCCTTGAGTGTGTTAACCTTGGACATGAGGTACAGTCAGAAAACTGCCATGTCCATTGCCATTTCTCACAAATCTCAGCAATCAACACTTCTTCCATGTTGGAAAATGATCTAAGTCATCCAGTGTACTTGTCTATGGTTGAAATCCAGGTGCAGAGAGGATGCACTGTTTTGCACCCAAATATGAGTAAGGGAGCTTTTTTTTTCTCCTGGAGCTTTTTTTTCCAGTAAACCCAGTGATGAGGGTTTATACGTCTAGCCATGCAACTAATGTGGTATAGACTAACGCTGTCGCTAGGGTAGCTACATGGCAGCTGTATTCCACATAGCCAGCACACCATTTTCTGACCAACCCTGGGCCAGTTGGAAACAGATATGAAAGGGCGGGAGGGGGTGACGATGGGAGGAGAGAGAGAGAGAGAGAGAGAGAGAGAGAGAGAGAGAGAGAGAGAGAGAGAGAGAGAGAGAGAGAGAG
>SZWC01037068.1:0-15192 GCA_023375785.1 Penium margaritaceum | reverse complement strand
TGGAGCATCACCTCAGGGAACTCTGTCTCCAGCTGGGTCCGCCTCAAGGATCTGCACGAGCATGGACACGGCCGAGTGGTCACAACCAACTGTACAACTGTGTATGACTGACAACATCACAACATCGCATCCATCCATATGCACACACGTTACACTAGGCTGACAACACCCTGCAGACAGGCCACGTCGATGGCTGATGCAGATGGAGAGCCATCCGGATGGACCTATCCGCACCACGATTGTCACATTTTTGTCTTCGATTGTGGATTTTCAAGGTCCGGATCGCAGATCCGTGTTCTCATTTTTCCTCGATCTAGGTCAGTGGGCGAATATGAGTGTTCCTCCTTTCCCAATCAAGGTGATTGAACGAACCCACAAATAATTCAAACCTGACCATTTTTAGGCGAATATAACTGGCACATAAAACGAAACTGAAAAATGAACGAATATGGACGACAGTACGGTATGTCGTGGCAGCTGTCTAGTGTTTTTGTCTCACATCTCTGACTTGTACTCTGTCGTGTCCTCCTGGCTTGTGTACATCGGAGTGCAGATGACTGACGGCGAGACGCGACGCTGATGGAGTGTCGCCCGGTGGAGCCGATGCACGCTGAGGCCTACGCGCAGTTTGTTGGAGCCTCCTCCCTCCTTCGTGCTCAGCTCCATCGCCAGAACTCCTCAGCAGTCATGCTGCCGACAGGCAATGTCACTGCATTTTCTGTTTACACATGTCCAATGCTGCGTTTGACTGCGTTGATGCGTTCACAGTACTATGTCATGCCTAGGGTCCAAGTTTCATGATTTCGTGACACTGTCGGTACCCGGGGTTAGCATAGACTGTGTCTGGGTTTAGGCAGCCATAACTCCTCTCTGCTATTTTTCTAGTTGATTCTGACCGCATGACTGCGTTCGCAGCGTGCGTATTATGGTATGGTCCAGTTTTCAGGCAAAACAGACGACGCCCGGTTTTGGGCTGTCGGCCGTCTGACAAGGCTCACAGAGAAAACCCTGCCTGCCATAAAATAGGTCTATTTTCTGACTGGCTGGATAGCCGAGGAACAATCTCTACAGAGCTGGGGGGGAGCTAGAACTTGGAGGGGTCTCTCATTGTTGCTCATTCTTCATTCCTAATCAGTTACTTCCAGTTTTCAGCTGCTTTCTGGCGCTAACACTGGCGCGCGCGTTCTGAGTAACAAACCCAGAGCACTTAGACTTAGTCTCTACAACAGCAGAATGAGGGGACATCAGACTAAGCAACGAGCGTGGAAGCTCGCACGCTGCATCAACCCTGTTGCACAACTTACTGCCTAGGATTTCCACCTTGGTATCAGAGCCAGAGCGCAGCAGCAGCACCAGAAGACTGGCGTACAGGTGCCAGACAACGTCGGTGGACCCCCATACACGCCAGTGCATGGGAAATGCTGCCGGATTTTATCCGGCAGCATTGACCAGCCTGGTGGCGGCGACAGAAATTTTCCCACGGCCACAGGGCCAGGGGAAATGCTGCCGGATTTTTCTGGCAGCATTGACCACCACGCTTGACACGGGGAGGTGAGCGGCCACCAACGTCATGTACCACGAAGACGACGCACGTTGACCAGGTGTGACCGTGCTCCAATCGGCAACAACAGCAGCAGCTTGCAGTAGCAACGAGCAGTGGCAGTAGCAGCCAGCAGCAGCTGTGCTCAACAACAGCAGCCGGCAGCAGCAGCTCGCGGCACCTTGCAGTAGGAGCAGCCCGTAGCAGCTTGTAGTAGCAGCAGTGCGGAGCTGCAGCGAGTAGCTTCAGCAGCCGGCTACAACAGCAGCATCAGCGAGGAGCGGCCAGTAGCAGCTTGTAGAAGCCTCTAGTAACAGCTGCAACAGCGGCCAGTAGCAGCCCAAAGCAGCAGCAGCTGCAGCTCGCAACAATGGCAACTGCAGCTGCTCGCAGCCCGTTGCCCGCAGCGAGTAGCGAGCTTGCTGCTCACAACCCCCAGCAAGCAGCGGGCAGCGAACAGAGAGCTCGCTGTGACGACCAAGAAGAAGAAGAAAAATGGAAGAGAAAAAAATCCCCCATCCCACAAGTGGCTCTACAGCGGCTGCAGCTGCCACCACGGTCGCTGCAGCAGCCACAACAGCCGCAACAGCATGTAGCAGCTCAGCAACAGCAGCAACAGCAGATGCTGTAGCAACAGTAGTAGCAACAACAACAGCAGGAGCAGCAGTTGTAGCAACAGACCACCACCACCACCATCAGCAGCAGCAACAGGAGTAGCAGCAGTAGCAGCAGCTGTAGCAATAGTAACAGCCATCCTGTAGCTGACATAGTAGCAGTTTCAACAACAGCCGCTGCTGATGTCAGCAATTTTCAGCTAACATCATTGCTGACATCATTGCTTACGTCACCAACTAACAAGAAAAAAAACAACTACAGCAACAACTCTGTAGATAACGTAGTAGTAGCTAATAAATTCAACCATCCTAGGCTGGCATCAGTACAGACATCAATGCTCACATCAGCAACAGAAAAACAAAAAAAGGGTGGAACAAGGAGGGCCAACAAAATACTATGGCTACCAGCCCCAGTGGGGAGGGGTCCTCCTCTGTTTGGGGGACCCCTAGCCCCCTTTTCCTAAAACAGTTGCAGCAGCAGCAGCAACAACATCAGCAGCAAGAGTAGCCGTAACAGCAGTACTAGCAGCCGCAGCAGCAGCAGCAGCAGCAGTAGTAGCAGTAGCAGCAGCAGCCGCAACAGTAGTAGCAATAACAGCAGCAGCAACAGTAGTAGTAGCAGAAGCAGCAACAGCAACAGCAGTAGTAGCAATAGCAACAGTAGCAGCGCCAACACCATGCAGGCTCTGTCGTTGGTCATTCTGACGCGACAAATCCGCTCGCTGCTTTGCACCAGCAGCTCACAATGCTAACACACTAGTTAGCGACAATACAGTTGATGACACTGCCGCCGCTGCAACAGCCGCAGTAGTACCACTAGCAGCCGTTGCCACAGCAGCAACATCAGCAGCCACAACAGCAGCATCACCAGCCGCCGCCACAACAATAGCAACAGCGGCCACAGCAGCTGCACCAACGTCAGCAAACACCGTTTGTTCCACCCAGGTACGTGAGCCTTGCGGTCTCCTATGCCACCCAATACTTGGCATAGCAACACACCAAGCGCAAACAACAGACGGTGACGTCAGTCCTAGGCCTCACTCAGGGTGCCGGGCACAGGCCAAAGGACTTTAAAACTCCACCGCCGCCGCTTCAGGCTGGCGACCAGGTCCGGAGCTGGGAGCTCCGCTTCTAGATCTGGGCACAGGGCGAGGGCCTGCGGCCCTCGCCCTGGCCCTACTATGTCTTGCCCTTCGACTCCACCCAGGCCGACCAGGTCTATGACGTCGGTCACGTTGTGCATGCCCTCGTCCCTGTGGCCCCTCCAGCTACACGCATCGTCCTTGATCCCTTCCTCGACGACCTCACCACGGATGCCCTCCATGACCCGGCAGCAGCCTGACACGTACTCACGCGCCCTCATCGCCTGTCCAGTGACACTGAGACCAGCTGCCTGCTCCGGGAGTTCAATTCCCTCCGCATGGGGGAGACCGTGATGGTCATCTCCTATTGGCAATGTGTACAGGACCTTCTACGCCACCTCGGAGACATCGCGCCACCCCCTCTCTCCGCGCTCCTCACCATCAAGCGCGCCACCGACCCAGTCTCCGATGTCTTCGTTCACTACTCCCAGGACGTCCTCGCCGCGATGGCTGCCCAGGGTACCCTTATGTCCTAGGTGTACGAGCTCTTCCTTTGCATTGAGGAAGCTCGTCAGGAGTCACACATCCATTGCACGGAGTCTCTTGCCTCTCTTGCCATCGCCTCAATGGCTGTCGCCGTCCCAACAGCAGCAGTATCTTCCGGTGCCTCCTCGGTTGGCAAGAAGAAGAGGCGGGGCAAGAAAGGCAAGGGTCCTCACCAGCAGACTGGCGGATCGGCCAACGCTAGCCTTTTCTGCCACAACTGTGGCCAGTCAGGACACGGGTGGTATACGTGTCCACTCCCGACCGACGAGGCTCACGTCATCGCCACCATGTGTCGCCAGTGCGAGCGCCGCCTTGCCACCACTGCTGTGACCGTCGCTGCTCCTGCCGCATCTGCACCGCTTGCGACGGTCCCACCGCAGCTTCCTCCGCAGCCGTTCGTGCCCACTCCTCCGTCCTCGGCACCTTCCTTTCCCTTCTTCGACTCTGGCGCCATCACATTGTGGTTGGTCTGCTCGGTTTGACCCTCCGCCCGCGAGCGAGAGCTGGAGCATTTCATCGCCTTCTAGCTCGACCTTCCTTGCCCTCCTCCCGAGGGAAGTGCGAGTTGCGTAGTCGCTAGTTCCTCCCCACCCTGCATGACAGAGTCTGTGCTATGATCATGTCCTGTATCTCCGTCCATCCCGTCCTCTGTCGTGCCTTTCCCTCATGCTCCTCTTCGTGACGATGTCGCCTGGCTAGATGACTGGCACTCCCAGTTCGCACCTCCGTCCACTTCGTCAACATCACTTGCCCATTGTCATGTAACTATCAGTGACCTGGCCACACCGGTCTGGGATCTGTTAGAGACCTGGATCATTGACTCCGAGACCACGCATCACATGAAGGCCACGTGAGAAGCTTTCAATGTTATTGGTCCCGTCACCGATGTCACCGGGGTTCGGACGGGCTCTGGTCAGGTATTACCCATTCGTGGTATCGGCGTTGTTCATTTCCGTGGTCCAGGTAGTGATGTCTTCTTGACTGATGTTCTCTTCGTCCTTGGCCTTGAGCTCAACCTCTTTTCTTTCACTGCTTTTGATCGCATGGACATAGAACTGTGTCCTTGCGTCCGTCCGGTCGTGTCGTTTTGCATGCCACCGCCCGTGGACACTTGTGGCACGTACCGCGCCTGTCCGCTTCTACCTTTGTCCCCTCCTTGTTGGCCGATACTGGCCACGTGTTTGTTACCAGCACCCTGTCTGCGCAGCACACGTGCCTCCTGCATCGCCGCCTCTGTCACATCCACTCTGCCGATGTTGACAGCATGCTTTGTACACAGCCGGCCACGAGCCTTGACTCAGCCTCCTTTCCTCTACCGTGTACCACCGAGTGCATTGATTGCGCTCAAGGCAAGATGCACCGTTCCACTTACCCCGTCTCTGCCTCTCGAGCGTCCGCCCCGCTCGACATGGTTCATTTTTATGTCATGGGTCCCCTCCTGACAGAGTCAGTCGGTGAGCTCGGTCGTTACGTCCTGATCCTTACGGATGACTATTCTTGCTATCACTGTGTCTTCCGCCTTCGGCAGAAGAGTGACGTCGCTACCACCATTCAGGATTGGCTTGTCCGCGCTGAACGCGAGTGTGGTCTCCCTCTCTGCCGCTTCCGTTCTGATGGCGGGGGTGAGTTTCTAGAGGAGACCACACTCTTCTTTGCCTCTTGTGGTTTCTATAATGAGACGTCGGTGCCTTACACGCCAGCCTATAACAACATCTCTGAATGATGGAACCGCATCATGGCCGACACTATCCGCACCATGCGGGTCAAATCCGGCATCTCTGACGGCTTCTTCTTCGAGGCCATGACCTACATGAAGTGGGTCTGGAACCGGATTCCCCACGGACCCATTCCTCGTCACTCCACCCCATACCAGCACTGGTGTGGAGAACGTGTCGACTTGCGTCTGGCCCGTGTCTGGGACTGCGTAGCCATCGTGTGCTTGCATGTCCCTCACCAGGGTGGCAAACTCGAGCCTCGTGGTCGTCCGTGCACCTTCCTTGGCGTCTCGTGTCAGTCAAAGGCATGGCGCTTCTTGGATCCTACCCGACACTGCATCGTTGAGTCCTGCGATGCCCTCTTCTTTGAGGACCTATTTCCCCATGACCTCGTTTGCTCCGGCGCGTTGATGTTCCTCCCTTCGCATGGGGGAGTGGTGGGCCCATCCTCCATCTAGCCGCGACCGGGTGTTCCATTGTCTGCGCCCGCGGGTCCGTCTTCGTCGGCTGTCCCATCTGTGTCCGACAACCCCTCAGAGCCGGCTGGCCCATCCGTGTCGTCCAGCCCCTCAGAGCCGGCTGCCCCGTCCGTGTCTGCTAGCCCCTTAGGGCTTGCTGCCACGTCCGTGTCCGCCAGACCCTCAGGGCCGGCTGTCCCATCCGTGTCCGCCAGCTCCTCAAGGTCGGTTGCCCCATCTGTGTCCGACAACCCCTCAGGGCCGACTACCTCATCCATGCCCGCCAGTCCCTCGGGGCCGGCTGTCCTGTCCGTGTCCGCCAGCCCCTCAAAGCCGGTTGCCCCATCTGCGTCCGACGGCCCCTCAGGGCCAGCTGCCCCATCCGTGTCCGCCAGCCCCTTAGGGTCGGCTGCCCCATCCGTGTCTGCCAACCCCTCAAGCCCGGTTGCCCAATCCATGTCTGCCAGTCCCTCAAGGACAGGTGTCCCGTCCATATCGACGTGGTACACATGTGGTTCGTGCGGGAGCCTCAGACCCAGGCTGACAGTGAGCACTCAGGCCGCCTCCTCATGTCCTCTCACTCCATGACCCCCTGTCATTCCACGAGGCTCCTCACCTCATGTCAGAAATACTCCCACGGTCGTGAGGAGGGACCCGGCACCAAGGCACTCGGCTTGGCCACACTATAAGTCATCGCCGATCTACATCCTGGCTTAGCTCTGGGCTATGCCTTGCTCCATCAGGAGCACCGGTATGCCATTGTGGACACACTCATGCCGATGCCACCAGGGGCGCGGGACGTGCACGTCCTCACTGTCTACACCATTGAACGACCAGAGGACCTAGCTAACCTACGTGAGGCTCAGGCGTATCCCGAGGCCGCTCACTGGGAGGCTGCATGCGCCGACGAGCTTGTCGCCACTTGGCAACATCAAGTCTATGAGCTCGTCGACCTCCCCCCGGGCTGTAAGGCCATCGGCACAAAGTGGGTTCTCCAGTAAAAGTGGACGCTAGACGGGTCCCTGGACAAGTACAAGGCCTGTCTCACAGCCAAGGGATTTGCTCAGGTCCCTGGGATCGACTATGACCAGATCTTCATCCCGGTCGGTCGGTTCTCTACCAGTCGGGCGTTGTTCAGCCTGGTTGCCCAGCACGGGTGGGAACTGCATCAGATTGATGTGAGCAAGGCCTTCCTCCATGGCTCACTGGAGGGCAAGGAGCTGTACATGGTGTAGCCTCCAGGCTTTGACGACGGCGCCGGCAAGGTCTGGAACCTGCAGAAGGCCCTCTATGGCTTGAAGTAGTCACCGTGTTGCTAGAACCAGGAGATCAGTCATACGTTTCTTAGCGACGGCCTCCTTCACAGCTTTGCCGACCCCACACTATTCATCAATCCGTAAGGTCAGACTCTCGTCGTTGTCTTGGTCTATGTCAACGACCTGCTCATCGCATCGTCGGATGCAGCTGCCATCTAGCGGGTCAAGGACCTGCTGCACGTTGCCTACTAGATGAAGGACCTTGGGCCAACATGAGTCTTTCTGGGCATGGAGCTTGAGCATGATCGCCCCGTGAGCATCCTGCATGTCCATCAGACTGCTTACGTCCAGGACCTACCCCTTGTGTCAAGAGCATCCTTACCCATGTTGCCCGAAGGTCAGGCGATGCTCAAGGGTTCTGATACAGCCGTGGTGGAGGAGCCAATAGACGTGACCATGTATTTACGTGTCATCGGGTCATTGATGTTCCTGGAGACGACGAGGCGTCCAAAATCTGCATTTGCCGTCAACCTCCTCGCATAGTTCTCTTAGGAGCCGCGTCACCTCCACTTTGAGGCCGCGATCCGAGTGTTGCACTACGTCGTGTGAACCCCATGCCGAGGCCTCATATTCCGTCCACAGCCGTCCATTGTGGCGACGGAATATACCAAAAGTGACTGGGCCAGCAGTCCGGACGGTAAGAGTCGTACTGGCTGGATCTTCCTTGTTGGCGGAATGGTTGTATCCTGGTGCAGCGGCAAACAAGGCTGCATTGTGCGTATGGGGCTGAGTATGTGGCCCTTGGTTCCGGTGCGTGTGAGAGCGTGTGGTTGCGCCGCCTGTTGTCCGAGTTGCGTCAGTCAGTTCCGCCCATCACGTTGTACTATGACAATGAGAGTGCTATGGCCATTGCCGACAATGACGGCGTGCACCACACTCGCACAAAGCACATCAATGTCGAGTATCACTATGTGCGTTCGTTGTTGCATGACGGCAGCATCAACATTCTGTGGGTTGAGACAGCACGGAAGTTGGCTGATTTCTTGACCAAGGCACTGAAGCGTGCCTCGTTCAAGAAGGCTGTGAGTGCAATTGGTGTGCGTCCGTGAGGTTCTCTCTCTCTCTCGCTGTCCTCTTGGTCTCTGTGCTCTCTGTCCATCCATGTGCACTACGCCTGTGAGTCATGGGGGAGTGTTGGTTTTGGTCTCACATCTCTCACTTGTACTCTGTTGTGTCCTCCCGGCTTGTGTACATCGGCGTGCAGATGACTGACGGTGAGACACGATGCTGATGGATTGTCGCCCGGTGGCGCCGACGCACGCTGAGGCCTACACGCACTTTGCTAGAGGCTCCTCCCTCCTTCGTGCTCAGCTCCATCGGCAGACCTCCTCGGTAGTCATGTTGCCGATAAGAACTGTCATTGTATTTGCTGTCTGCAAATGTCCAGTACCGCGTTTGACTGTATTTCTGCGTTCACAGTACTATGTCATGCCTAGGGTCCAAGTTTTATGATTTTATAACACTATCAGTACCGGGGTTTAGAGTAGACACTGCCTGGGTTTAGGTAGCCATAACACCTCACTGCTATTTTTTTAGCTGATCTGGCCTCACGACTGCGTTCGCAGCGTGCATATTATGGTATGGTCCAGTTTTCAGGCAAAACGGACGACGCCCGGGTTTCGGGTTGTCGGCCGTCTGGCAGGGCTCACCGAGAAAACCCTGCCTGCCAGAAAATAGGTCTATTTTCTGATTGGCTGGTTAGCTGAGTAACAAGCTCTACAGAGCTGGGAGAGAGCCAACTTGGAGGGCTCTCCCATTATTTCTCATTCTTCATTCCTAATCAATTACTTCCAGCTTTCAGCTGCTTTCTGGCGCTAACACTGGCGTGCGCATTTCTCAGTAACAAACCCAGAGCACTCAGACTTCGACTCTAGAGCGGTAGACTCAGGGGGCAGCAGACTAAGCAACAAGTGTGGAAGCCCGTACACTACATCAACAACGCTACTGTCCCAACTTACTGCCTAGGATTTCCAGCTTCTTGTAGTAGCTGGTGCATGGAGCCACCACTCGTCGGTGCTCAGGCGCCAGCTGCGTCCGCATCAAGGATCTTGTCGCTGTGCTCTCCAGTACTGCTGCTCCATACCACCAGTGCGGGGTATACGGATAATCACCATGGTCATCGGTCGTGATGGGTGGAAGCCACACAAACAAACACCCCCCTGGCTGACACAACCGTCACCACAATGACGAGTGAGTGAAGGTAGCGAAGCATCCTTTACAACTACAATACAAGGTCTCCTTGTGACAGTGGTGCAACTCACCAAGTGCCCGGGTCTCGACCATGCAAGACATAGATCACACACCCATGTGCAAAACACCATAAAAGAGGTACTAAGCAACAAGGTCTCTTCAGGACCCTGGAACATGTCTACAGGGTCCAAGTCTCGACCACACCTGCTCATATGCATGGAGCATACATAACACATGGAGGCAATGGGTCTCCACGTCACACCGGTACAAGTCACTAGGTGAGCGTGTGTTGAACAGCGTAACCTTGACAGGAGCATCCCGCCAGACACAAACTAACCACGCTGTCCTCATAAGGGTGTCAGGCCAAAGCCCACACACCAACACTCCCCTTGGGCCCCAGAGGCTGGAAGCACGAGCAAATCTGATAGTTGTGCACAACATCCCCCCTGAGGAGGGAGCAAAGCTCCCCCATGTCCACATACACCTGCATAGCAACAGCAAGGGTGAGAACGATGCTGATGGGACATACGCGCACGTAGCCTCATCCCACAGCGTTGTCGACATTGTCATCGGCGTCGTCGTTGTTGTAGTCATCACTGTTGTCCTCACCTGCTACTCTGATTGGTGGAGTGTTGAGGGCCACCTCCAACTACATAACGTGTTGTATGCCTGCTTGATTCTGAGCCGCACATCGCCACACGGACTCCGCAGTTTCAAGACGCGTGTATTGTTCATCGAGCTCTGTTGTGGCTGCCGAGCGGCTGGCTGCATCTGTGCCATGCAGACAGTCAGTCGCGGAACAAACCTGATGGTGGACCTCGATCGCATGCGCGTCGGCATGAGCCACGACCTCCTATAGCCTCACCGCCTTGTGGCGCAGGTCAGCCACCAAATCATCTGTCGCCTGGTCGCCAGGTGCTGTTGTCGGCATCTGTAGTGTCTGCATCTGTAGTGTCTACATCTGTAGGAGGTCATGTTGTGGAGGCATCTGTAGTGTCTGCATCTGTAGGAGGTCATGTTGTGGAGGCACCAGCTGCTGCTGACACATCTGTCACTCGGCCGTCGACTGATGGCCGGACATTGGCATCTGTTAGTGGATCTCCCTCTGTGGCGTCATCACCATCATAGGGAGCCCGTACGTCCTGGGGCTCCTCCGAACCCCTGGTGTGCAGCCAATCGTCCACTTGCTACTAAACATCCACCCGTCGCCGACGTGCATCCCGTAGAGACCACTGAGCTGCCTCGAGATGTGTGTGCACATCCTCCACGCACTCCTCGGTAGCCCGTCGTACTGGAACATCTGCAGTGTAACAAAGGTTGCTGGCATCCCGGAGCTTGTCCATGAGATCCTACAAATGCGCCTCCGCTTGAGCCACGACTGCCTCTTGCTCGTCGACCGCGGAGCACAGGCGCTCGGGTATGGGAATCGTAGCTCGGATGAGTGTAGCTGTGTCTTTGGCTGGAACCGCCATGGTGTCAACGATGCCAGTCAGGGCAGCCATGAGTCGGAGGTCCACAGCACGCTCTGCATCCTCCACGGTAGGTGCATCTATAAGGGTGACTGCTACAGGCTCATCAGATGCCGCGGGCACATGTGCCTCTTGGCTGTCAGCAATATTGACCACAGTAACGACTCCTACTGTGTTGGTCATCGCTGACGAGGCATCCACTGATATCGCCTCCTCCAACTGTTGACGTAAGTCTGACCGCCTCCACAATACACCGTGTAATGTCCACTAAGAAGCCTCGAGGGGCATGTACACATCCTCGACTTCTACTGCCGCTATCCGACGACCAGCAGCGTCTATGGTGCTCCAACGTGTGCTCACTGCACGCGGCTCAAGCATAAGATCCTGCAGGTGCCTCTATGCACGTGCCACTGCATCCTCTTCGTCGCGAAGCGTAGAGTGTAAACGCTCGAGCACAGGGACCGGCTCGGCTACTGTGTATCAGCTACTGCTCGAGCCGCGTCCTTCGAGATGACTGCACCTCCGCAGATAACTATGGCAGTGGCACCGGCCATAGCGGTCGTGCTGGAAACCTGGACGTCTCCTGCCTCTCTGGGTGCCACTCCGACATGTGTACCTACAATGACTAATATTGTGGTTGAAGGAGCGTCTACCCTTGTGGAGGCCGTACCGGCTGCTGCAAGGGTGATGACCATCGTGGTATCTGCACCAATAAGGGCATCCACTACTATCGTCCCAACAGTAGAAAAGACTGGTAAGGCTGCTACTGTCACGACGTCGATGGCTGTCGACACGCCCACTAACCGGGTGTCTGCTCCAAGGGTGTCATCTGTCACCGCCACTGCTACTACTATCTTGTCTGGTACTATTGCCACACCTGCCACATCGGTCGTTGTCACTACAGCGTCAGCTTTAGTCTCTATCCCCATCTCCATTGCTACGTCTGCCTCCAAATTTGCGTCGGACCACTCGTCTACCTCCGACTGGCGGTTGGTCACATGCTCCTGTCGCCCAGCACTATCCGTCACATCCATCCTGTGGTGTCCTGTGGTCGTCGACGAGCACTCTACCTCCCCACCGGCCGACGGACTGGCAGAAACCAGGAGGGGGTGGTGCACCAACCCCACAACTGGGAATGAGGAGGGTGTCTCTACTACAATCCCTGTCACCTCCATAGCTGCTACTATCGCCCCGACCGACGCTAGATCATCAACGGTCTCTGCTGCCTCATTGAATCCCTCTACCACGTCCGGTGTAATCTCCAACTCGATTCGTGTCACTGACTCAACATCGGACCACTCCTCCTCGGATGAAGAGTCCTCCCCCATAGTTGGGGCGTCCGTCGCATCCCTACTACACTCTCCGGTGGTCCTCAGTAGACACTCCATCCCCCCTCGACCGACACACCGGAAAAAGCTACGAAGGGGTGCCTTATCAGCTATACGACCGGGGATGAGAGAGGCAGCTTCGCGGTAACGTCTGCCAGTGCTGCTGCTACCGCTGCCTCTTGGGCATGTCTAGCTAGTCGTGCCATCTGTTGTCTCGCTCTACGAGTGCGTGCACGAGTGCGAACGTGATGTGCGAAAGCTGAAGGGGCTACCATAGAAGTGGAGGGGTCAAAGACCAGGATGACTCCAACTGACTCCAGGACAAAGTGAAGGGTATCGGATGTGGAGCAGAGGTCGGGAGGCGTGGCACCATCAAGTAATGACACTGTCGAAGGTGAGGATGGCGAGGAGGAAGATGGGGTTGTATGTAGCGACATGGTGGCAACAGTCCTAGAGACCACATGGTCTATGAGCTATTGTACCATACGCTTTAGATCCTGGATCTCGGCGTACAGCACCACCATAGCTCAATTGAGGGGTGCTACGGTATCAGCTGACAACGTCTCTAAGTTTGGATGGTGAAGAAGAAAGGTGGGACCGTATCCAGGGCGGTTGCCACCCGGCAGGACGCTGGTGACAGTGGCACCAGCCATGGTGCCGAACACCACAGTAGTAACAGGCAAAGCCGTTAGACGCCCAAGGCGTGTGCCATGGCTACAACTGCCATTGTGGACGTGGCACCTGCCACGCATGCAGTGTCGATGCCAACCACAGCGTCGGCTGCGCTCCCTGCCACGCCAGTCTGCTCATCTCTGGAGCTTGGCATACGTGAGTGCACAGGGCACTTGCTCCGATGGAACAAAGCCACAATGGGAGATTGGTGATCAAAGCACAGTCTCTCAGACCTGTTGTGACGGGGAGGAAGAGAAGGTGTCTCCTAGCCCCTTGCCCTTGTCACGGACCGGCGGCATCGGTGCTGCTCAACATGGGTCCAAATGTGAATATCGTCAGAATCCCAAACCGTTGGCATTTCTCGATGATTTGGAATGTTGGTAACAAATGATGTTTCAACCAAGAAATTGGTGGTGTTGGTGCTGATGTCAACATGAAGGTTGTCCAAATGAAGTGAAATTTGGGGATATTATGCGCCAAAGGATGTTAAATGCAATGGTGATAGTTTCGTGCAAACAAAATTAAAAAAATTCAAAAACGTCACTGTTTTCTTTTCAGCCCAAAATCCGGAAAAAAATCTAGATCTGAGAGCATTGTTTCATTTCCTAGAGCCTACATGACATGAAGTGAGACGGGAGTAGGAACGATGGATAGGGTTTTGGAAGAGGTTTCTAACGAGCTCCTACACGCCAAAAACGGTGGTCAAATGGGGCCGTTGCACGCTCTTACGTCGGGAGGGGTGGTACATGCGACCTCAGTGAAGCTTCTGGGACCCTTCACAGACGCCTTCTCAACATCACATGCCTCAACTGCTGCTGGAGAGGGTTGGGAGCTATGAGCCTGGCCAATGTTGCAACTGGTGATGATGTTGTTTTTGTTGCTACTGCTACTCTTGTTGTTGATGCTGAGATTGTTGAGGGGGCAGCATCTTGCACGTGGATACAGATGCATGTATTGCTGGACTAGAGCTACAACAATCACTTATGCCACCAATTCAAAGCAGCAAGTACAGAAGCACTATGACCCACAGCTGTACAAGACCTGCTTGTTCCGGCTGTGTAGAAAACCCTAATACAGTAATGAATGCCGCTGTTGCTGCTACAGTTTGTACCACTGCTACCCCTCCTACTCCTGTTGTTGAGAGTACTATGGCGATGGCAGATCACACGCACGTGAAGATGCATGTGTCATTGGACTGCTTGTGCGCTATGCTGGAGTCCATGTATCGCCGGTAGCTGAGGCATGGATGCAAGTGCATCCCTTGTCATGGTGAAGTTGTTGTGGAGGTAAGTGCAGGCTGAGGCCTGCCGTCCAATGAAGGAACCAGTGTGGCAGTGAATACCATTGCTACCATTGGACCTGACATACCATTGTGGTAGTTGCAATCATTCTCCTAGTGTAAACACAATTTGCTGTGTGGTCGTGGGGTACAAATGCACGAAGAGAAGAGACAATCTCAATTGTGTGGGCTGCCGCCAAAGAGATGGTGGTGGTTGGTCAAAGTAGTTCGAAAACTAGCCGCGTGCGACGGGCAAGGCTATTGATACAGATACAAGAGCTGTAGTTATCTTAGTCGCAGTTCCACACCACAGTGATACACCTAGCCTGGATCAAGAGTAGGAGGGGTAGGCCTCCCTCCTCTAATACCGGTAGGTGAAGAAGGACTCTAGGGTGTGTAGTGTGACATGCATGAAGGGGAATGCACACATCCAGCCATGGGATGGAGCAAATAAGCTCGGCCTTGGAAAAACCCTAGATTAGACAGAAGTGAGGGGTTTTGGACAAGGTGATGACTGCAGATTGACCGGGCCAACAAAGTGAGACACTGGACATGGGGCCTAGAAGCCACTCCAGGCTCGAACCGGACTGGTTGGCAACATGGCGGTGGTGGTTTCTCACACAATAGGATAAAGATCAGCAACTTGGCATCACTTCATGAACAATCAACGACATCGACCACGAGTGTATGTGGGTGCATGCCCCCTGTCATGTTTTGCTCCATATGATGCTAATCAGAAACCAAGTATGTTACACTAATCACAACAATCAATCTCTCACACACATGCAGGTTGAATGTTGTGGGCGCCATTCTTGCACTCAGTTGGGATGCCAACAGTGCATAGTCCACCATCTATGCGCTGATACAGCGTGCAAGAGCTTCACTTTACTTTAGCTAGATCCAATGATTATGTGTGTGTGTGTGTGTGTGTGTGTGTGTGTGTGTGTGTGTGTGTGTGTGTGTGTGTGTGTGTGTGTGTGTGT
>SZWC01037066.1:0-10831 GCA_023375785.1 Penium margaritaceum | reverse complement strand
CCCCCCCCCCTTATCGAGATCGGCAACGCGCGAGTGCTACAGTCGACAGTAGGAGCTGGCGCTACTGAGCTATGCATCAAATGCCGCTTGGTTCGTTACGATTCGCTCTACGCATTGGGCCGGCAAGTTCAAGCTGGTGAACAAACACCAAGTTGAAAGTTTTTTCCAGGATTTAATTTTTGCTGGACAAACTTGAGCATTCCGGTTTGGGACGACGGCCGAGGCGTGGTTCAGCCCAACCCGGTGAAAGGCAGTGCTTGGTTTGTGTGAATCGCACCGCCTTCGACTCCGTCGACTTTCGAGTTGTGCAGTTCCACGTGAGAGCGCAGGTTGGGTTAGGGACGGTAAACTTCGCGTGGCTGAAGTACCGCGCAGGTGCGTGAGGGGGGGGGGGAGGGAGGGGGAGGTGAGGGCCTGAGGTTGGAAAGAGGGGGGAGGGGGGCGCAATGACGCGGATGATGAGGAGATAAGGGGGGAATCACTTTGGGGAGGATGCGTAAGGGGGAACGACAAATTGGGGCAGGGGGGTCTGTTTCCGCGGTGCGACATTTGAAAGTTGAGGGAAGAACTGTCGGATCAAAGGGCCCTCGTTTGACGCGATGCGTTGGCAGCGAAATGCCAATGGGACTACAACAGCGTGCCAAGGCAGTTGTTGTCGCCCACGTCAGACGTTGAGCTGTCGGTGTCACTTTTTGTCCGGGCTTGGTCGTGTGAGGAGACAAAGGTGCGGTCGCGGATCGGGGCACCACTGGAGACAGGGGAAGGGGCGAGGTATCGAGGGATTTAAGACCGCGGGTCGGCTTTGAAGCTACTTTCATGCTGGGAAATGAGACAATCGAATTCCGTTTGCACGATCAAAGGTGAGAACGGAAGTCAACTCGTCGGCAATGCCGGGGAACGAAACTTCAAACGATCAAGAAAGGCGATACATGCGCCAAGGGAAATTTTGAAGAAATTCGCGAAACATGTCGTCCGGATGGAGGGAAACCGGCAGGTACGTTGGCCATCGTCAATTGGGGAACAAAACGGGGAAATGTAAGGGACGGCGGATTTTCCCACAAACCGCGTCAGAAAACGGAGTATACAACACGCGCCAGAACGGCAGAGCTGCACAAAGCGAAGTTCTCCTTCGCATTTCGTTCGCGGAACTGAGCTTATTGACCATGGCGAATATCGCTGCATTTCTTTTTGGAACTCGCACAACGATCGCCACAGCGGGCAATCCTTCTGTGTGCCGAGTAGCGAAAATATCGCTTGTGGCTGAAAACTAGCTACCCAGTTTGGATATTGTTATGCTCGGTGCGCTGAACGGGTCAAAAAGTACTCGCCACAACAAAAAAACAAGTGGAAAAATGCCGTCGTTCTGGATAATCTATTCAGAATTGTTGAACCGTCTACTCGAAGATATTTTTCTTCAGTTGTCACCTACTTCGGCATTAAGCTACCTCATCACTCAAACCAGCATCCCTAGTAGATCCAATAACTTCTGTGACATCCAATCATGCAAAGTTATGTTTTTCAATTCCATATTTGTTCATCTTAGTGATCTCCATGCCTCTTCTTCCTCCCTTTCCGTCTTTTCTCATTGGTTAGGGATACTTGATCACTCTATCCAAAAACCTGGTCGAACGTCCACATCATTTGTCTAACTCTCGGTTGATTCCCCAAAATATCCTCAATTGACTATTCCAAACGCGTCTCACTCACCTAAATCACTATCCTCTACCTTGTCACATGTCATATCGTTTTTCTTAACGCTCGCCTCCCATGTCTTGCCTCCACCGGTGTTTGTCTTCCTGACGCCACTAAAGCCCCTTCATCAGATCCTCTGATTTCACCTGTGATCCCTCCTCCGGTGCAACTTTTTGCCATCGGAGGACATCTTTGTGCACTCCCTGCATGTCCCACAACTAGTGCTGTGTCGGCCAGTGTTGATTCCTCCCATTCGCCTCCATCTACTTCTAAGGCTCAACACGCCTCCTTCCATGAAAATTACCTTCCCGTTCCATTGAAATCTCCCACTCCTGTTGCCACCCGAATCTAGCCAACCGGTTTTCCATCCTGACACACAACTTCTACTTGTTCTTGAAAAGTGTTTTCGATGACATCGTCAAGAGTAATGTTGCAACTAGCATAGTCAGACACGCGCATCAAAGTTTTAGCATAGGATGTGAGGCGCAGGAGGTACCGTACTCACCATTGCATTCGATTGTTTTCTCAAACTGAGTTAAGTGCCAGTTATACTCGAATATAATTTTTGGCCTTTGAATTTTACGCCATGTTTCGTCCAAAGCCCTGGTATTGTTTCAATGCTTGATTTTTGTCGAAAAGCCCGTTCACGTCCTAGGAATCTCCCCAGAACTTCTTTGGTCGAGTCTTCGAAGTGCGTGTGTTGCGAGCGAAGTCGCACCTCGCAGCTCGCCTCAGCCTCTGCCTCCTGTCCTCCGCTCTCGACCGGAATCAGCGGAATCGTACCGAAACTCTCTGAACTCATCACCATGGCGGCTCCGGCCAGAAAGGAAAGTGTTAGACATGAGGGCATCTTGTGTTATGGATGGGTTATGAGGTAAAAACTTACCACATGCGCGGTAGAATCCGCATGTGATTCTTCCCACCACCCTTCGAAGTTTTGTGCCCTCTATGTTCCCTCATTGAAGAAACAATCACACACACCTTTGAACAATGCCCAAAAATCTGCCAAATCTCGACCAAACTCCAGGAGAGTTTTTCGCTCATCTGCGAGCACAATTCAAACACCAATTTCATCTTCCATGATCATCATCCACTTTTTCACTGGTGGCAGACACTTCAAGCAATAACGTTCCGAGAAATATGGACATACAGGTGCCGAATCTCACTCCAGGAGAAAAAGGGCCTCAGAAATCCAACCACTCTACGAGCAAACTCAATCACTAAATTGTTTGAAGAAGAACTAAACCTACACCTACTACGACTACACCACAACAAAGACAAAAAGGCCACAGACATTATGTTACACCAACTCACTCAACATCCGAAAATCTGTAATGTTGATAAGAAATTAAACCCTCCTTATCTAGCAATCCATCCAACGCTAAAAAAAATCTGGCACAACAAAACTAATATTTCGGGGGGACGGGTACTTCAGGGCTCAGTGTAAAAACTAGCTCTGATCCCCCAAGCCATAGGGTTACGACCCGTGGCAAAGGTACCCTTAGGGGTGAGGGTTGGTGGGTGTGACTCCCACATAATCCACGAAGGATCTTTCCATCGTGGGTACCTAAACTGGTGTGCTCTGTCACATAAGGCACAGTCTTTTGACTGAAAGCTTTCGCCAGAGGGGTTCTCCCAGAACCCCAAGGGTGCAACATAGGTTCCCTCACCTCTAAGGCTGTCTAAGCCACACAAAAAAAATCACCATGGCGGCTCCATTAACAAAGGAGATCAAGCCACGTCAACAACATCAGCCTCAGGCGCCAAGCTATCCAACCCGTGATCACTGCGTCCAGCTGTCTGCCAACAAGCCCAGGCGTTCGGGGCACCTCCCATCGACGTCTTTCCGCCGCCGAACACATGGCCGCCACAATCAAGGTTGGCGTTTCCGCATGTTCTTCGCCGCCATTCTTCTCACATGGCTTGGTACATGTGTTTCTGAGCAGGTGACCGTCCAAGACTGGAAGAGTAAAGGACACATCAACATCCCACTTAACAAGAGGCGAGCGGATAGCCTTCCGACGTTTTCGACATCCCCTCAGGCTCAGACCCATCCACATCCCCACCGATGGGACATCGGAAACCCGCCCTTCTGGCACTTCATGGTGCCTCAATACTCTCAGCCCGCGGGCGGACCAAAAAACCCTTTCCGACTCTTACAGGCAAAAGATTCGAAGTTACAAAGCCCAGCCCTTTACTTGAGAAAAAATCAGAAAGGTGAACCTTGGAAGGATAACAAGGCATCTCGGAATCCTCCAAAAAAATGGGCAAAAAAGAAATCCAAAAAAAGTGAAGCCTGGAGGCGCCTAGAGCACCCTGCTATCCCACGGCGACAGTACCTTTGCTCCCCCCGCTCAGTCGAACCTCTCTGGCGAGGCTATTTGGACTTAAACAGCCGCGGAACAAGAACAGTCTTACCACCAGGGAACACTTCCCCGTTTTTGCCCAAACCAGCTCAACGACGCCCACAGCAGCACCTGCAAGCAGCACCATGGCCGCAGGTACAAAATTCTGCTCCCCCTTGGCACGTCTTCTCCCATTTCTTCACAACGCATACCTTTGTCCAAGTCTCAAAGTCCTTTTTTCTAGCCCCATACGCAAGTGTGGCAGGCCAAACTACCCACACCTCTACCCCCCCTACTCACGCCACGTATACTTATATGGTCGGCTCCTATCATGCCCCGTACCCCAGTACGGCAGGCTCCTCACTTTTTACATTTAAAGGCTCAGACCAATCACTATTCCTCCCGGACATAACGTCGTCCATTCCCAAGACTATCGTGATCGCTGCAACACTCCTGCGAACGGATGGCTTTTTGTATCGGCCTGTCAACATAATTCCTTCGGCTCTGTTTGACATAGGACCCTCCAACATGGAAGGTGTGTGCAACGACACCGAGCCTCCCGCGATCAACGGCCTGGCCAAAACTTCGGAAGTAACTGCGCATTTCCAACAAGCGGCACGAGGTAAATCCCTTGCGCCAAAACCCTCCCAAATCAGCCAAATCCAAGGCCAAGCGTAAATACATTCCATCGGCTGAGTCCTCACCGGAACCAGGTTGGTCCCAAAGATTTCAACTAACTTCTTATCTCCTCCACACTGTCCTCACCCTTCGACGCTCTGTCCATGCAGGCACTTCTGTCGGCGCTGGCCGCTCGAGCGGTACAGTGATCCTGCCTCACTTCGCTCAGTCCACGTTCAACAAGCAACCTGAAAACAATGGCACGGGCTCTACCCCAGTTTCGGGCCCCAGCACCCCGCGTGACTCATCAGGCACCTCCTCAAGCGGTCTGTCCGGAGAGACGGACGTCAATCACACCAATGCGGACCCGCTCGCTGCCAACCGAACACCACCTGTCCGTCGGTCCCCTGTCCCTTCTGGCTCCGCGACGGACGTCGAAGCCGCACGCAGACAGCTCCTTGCCAAAGGAACCATCCAACGCCTCCCGGTAGCCCACAAGGCAAGTATGGATTTTGAGGGTGTCACCAAGAAATTCAACCAGCTCTTCTATCTCACCTTTCCCAACGCTGTGGCGAACCTTGGAGACCGCATCGCACACTCTTTCCTACTGATGCTCCACCGCCGCTGTCCGATTGATGTTCCTGAATCCACCCTCACGTCTGCTAAGGTTTTTTCCTCTGAGACTGTGTTTCGTGGGAAAGTCTTGATGGCAAAATACTCCGTGCAAGTCGAAGACTATGAAGGTACCATCCCTGGTGTGGCTGTCGCGCAATCGCCATACATCTTCAAGCCTGCAGGTCTGTGTACTCAAACGCTTCTTTTTCATGTACTGTACTTGTGCATAACTAAACAACCTTTTGCCTATAATCACACAGATCATGAGCCCAAGGTCGAGGTGATTGTGACGAAAGTCACGTGCCGGGCCTTTGAGGCCTACAAAATCTGCTGCCCGGACGGGATGACCTTCTCCCTGCGGAACTGCCCCCCCTTCTACCATTTCGAGGACGTCAAGTGGCTGCTGTCGGTCTACATTCCCGCTGGCTGAAGCAAGGCATACCTCGCCGATGTCAATCACCTCCACCGTCACGTACAGCCTCTCATGGGTATTACTACGTCAACCATTATCGGTGTTCCAGTGCCGCACCTAGAGGACCCCACCTTCCTGGAGGTGGTGCCTGTCTTTACCCCACCCAACTTCACCAAGGAAGTCATGCTAAACTTTTCAGGCTTAGTGTGCGCGAACAACCACCATACTGAGTATCACAACATGTTCCCCTTGTCACGCTCACACCCGCTGACTGGTGTCCGCACCATTGCGGAAGTGCATCATCACGTGGGTACGTTTTTTCTTCCCATCTCCAAACCTAGGCATCATCTCTCTGGTTTAACACGTCTGGCTTGTTGTACAAAACGTCAGATCGGCAACACGCTTTTCGCTCCGCTGTGGCAAACCGAGAAGGGCATAATTTTCTCCAACGTGGGCAAGAAGATCGAAAAACATGTTTGCAACTACAAACGTTGTGGGAAGTACTCTGGGAGTTCCCTCGACGAACTTTTCGACCACATAAACACGGGGACCCACGACATGGCACGTGCAGCATATCTGGCCAACCCAACGCAGGAACATTTTCTGGTGAACGTCAACAGCGACCTTGCTGCCCTGAAGAGAAAGTTCGAGCTGTGAGCACCGCCCCAGGTAAAACCTGTCAGTCATACACGCTTTCCCCCTCACTGCCCATGTTACACCAAGTCTCTCAACATCTCTCGAATCCAACTATCCCACGCAGGTTCAACCATGGCACACTGCCGGCCATTTCCAGGGCCCAACCACCATGGTCATCAAAACATCCAAGGTTCACGCAAGGTTCTTCAACAGATGCAACTGTGGTTCTTAAGTCTTTTCATTGGTTCAGCAGATCTACCCCTTGTCCTAGTATGGCTAGAAGTCAACAGAGTCCTAGTTGGTTCCTCAGTTCTTCTAAGAGCCCCCTGTGGCATGGGTACCCATCCTTAGCTCCCTGTACATCAGACATGTGCACTTCGGTAATTTCCAGTCAAGTAGCATGGTTTCTAATAGACTCTCTGGACATTTCTAAATCCGTCACCCTTCCTTCCTCCACTTCAGCACCCTTCTTCCTCCCACTTCCCCCAACCCTTCATACCTCCCCCACTCCCAAAAGACAAAGAAAAGTTTTCAAGCATAAAGCCTACAATCCTAATTTAGTCCTTTGGTTTTTACCATTCACAACAATCTCAGAGCCCTTCCCTCACCCATCACGTGACTGCATCCCTCACATATCTCAGCATCAGAACCAGGGCCCTGCCCCCAATAGTCATCGGTAGGATTTCTATCATGAGTACAGGACCTCGTACCACTACTACAAAGCATTCCCATGGGAAATCCCTCTTCTGTATGCAATCCTTTCCTTAAACAAAAAGAAGTACAACATAGGGTTTCCAATCACCCTCCTCTCCAGCTCAAAAGACCTTCATCTCTCGTCTCTCCAAACACAACACACAAGTAAACAACACAGCAAACAAAACGAGAAATTTATTACCCAGGTTCTCCTCAAAGCGGTGAAATTAAGATGCTTGGAACGTATCCTCTCGTGCAGCCATCCTCAAGGACATGCTCACCTGATAGATCCAGTAGACCCCAGGAAACCAACCACATTCCCATATCACTCAATGACACCACCTGTAACAGCACACACTATTGAACCAGGTCCAAAACCCCACATGATGGATCTCAAGTATTCAGTCCAAGTACCATCTCAAAGCACCAACATTCACACTCACGTCTCTGGCCGTGCCTTTTGCCCAAAACCCACTGCACTAACATTCCCCATTCACGTCTCCACACCTACAAATCCTCCCACTGAACCCACAATCAGGGAAACACCCAGCACAAACAAGCAACCATCTCCACCCTTTCCAGGAACACCTTCAAATCACACAAGCACATCACAATCACCCGTCCCCACAACATCCACAGTAGCATCAGGCAAAAGGAAAGGTCCGCACCAGAATAATCTAGCACCAAAGAAGAAACTGAAATGTACTAGACCAGCCAAACGGACAAAAGAACAAAAGAACAAACCAACATCCCCCAACAACAACAAACGTAAAGCAACAGAAACCCTCAAGGAAGAGGAGACACAGGCACGGAAATTTCAAGAACAGTTTAACATTGTGTCCTTCATCATCAATGGGATGTCGGGTCACCAAAAGGTTCCCCACCTAATCTCCTTCCTCGAGTCTCATCAGCCGACCATCTGTCTTCTAGCAGACACCAGAATTGACAACCCGGAAAAAATCACAAAACTAGAAAAAAGACTTAAGAAATGGAAAGTGATTGCCAACACCTCAGAATCTGCACACACAGGGGGGCTCATTGTGCTTTTTAACCCCAGAAAGGCTATCCATACCTCTAGTCCAGAAACAGAATCAAGTAGGATTGCCCAACACATTTTCAAACTAGGCAACCTCAAGGTCACGGGCATTTATGCCCCACCAATCCTAAAAAAGAGACGGGCTTTTTGGCCCATTCTAGACGATTTCCTATCCAAACACCCAACAGATATCCTCACTGGAGACTTCAACAAAACTTGCTGGGATGTTGACAGACTCCCAAACAAGCCCTCCAAAGACTCCAGACTCTTCATACAAACTATGAGAGAACACAACCTCCTTGACTCTCTCAGAAACCTAGACCCTTCTTCGCCAGTCTTCACATATTTCTCCACATCTCACAAAACCTCGTCCCGCATAGACCAGATCTATCATGCGCAGGAGTTCAATCACCATATTCAGGGTATAATGCACGTCCCAATACCGTCCACACTTTCAGATCATATCTCAGCTCCCATGGTTACCATCCTTTTCAACTCAAACGGGCCAAGCGGTAAAGGACTCTGGAAATTCAACACATCGCTCCTGGACCGACCAAAATGCAAACAAATCATTCAACAAAATCACTCAGCCACATGGGAACACTTCATTAAAGCCATCCAAAAGCAAGTAAGACAGTTCAGTGTTGAAGAAAACAAAAGGCGCAAAAAGACCATCCAAAAGACTGAAGAAAACCTGCAAAGTGCCAAACAAGAATTCTGTGCCAACCCAACCAATACCAACCTACACAACCATATCAGGAACCTCGAAAACTCATTATCCAAATATGCCCTCACCTCCCAACTTCACCTTCACAACATGGCTCACCTGAATTATGTGGAAGGCCTGACAAAACCATCAAAAACCCTTACCAGCTTCATTAAAGCAAGGAAGCAAGCAGTCCTAATCACGACCCTTAAGACAAAAGAGGGGGTGATTACAAGTGACCTAAAATCAATGCAACAGATTGCATCATCTTTCTACTCAACACTCTACACACCTCCACCTAACGCCCCCACAAGACCTTTACTGCCCAGACTGCCTCAGGTTCCTATGCACCTACTCCACTCCCTGACATGCCCAATCACACTAGATGAAATCCAGGAGGCAATACGCACATCACCAAAAGGAAGATGCCCTGGTCCAGATGGGCTACCAAGTGAATTTTACCAAGCTAATCCACATAACATACTCAATAGACTCCAGCGGCTATTCCAAGAATTCCTAGACGACCCTACAAGTCATCCCACCTTTACGGATTCCGTCACCTGCCTCCTTTTCAAAAAAGCTGATCACACTGACATGGGCAACTGCCGCCCAATCTCCCTCCTCAATTCAAGCTACAAAATTTTGGCCAAGATACTGGCAGCAAGACTCAGGAAGGTTCTTCCCCACATTATTAGTCCAGAGCAAACAGGTTTTGTTCATGGAAGGAACATAAAAGACACCCTCTCGTGCATCTTTGATCTGCAGCTTTGGTCGCAAAACCCAAATGAAAATCTAACCTTTTTCCTTGCAGATTTTGAGAAAGCATATGATACACTTCTTAGACCTCATCTATACGAAACCATGGAGGCTATGGGCTTTCCTCCCCTTTTCATCCACTGGATCAAATCAACACTCACAAACACTCGCACCAGCTTTCTAATCAATGGCCATCAATCCTCCAAAATCACAACACTCACAGGAGTACGTCAGGGATGCCCTCTGGCCCCACTACTTTTCATTGTCGGAATGGAACCTTTTAACCAGCTTCTCCGAACAAAAATCCCCAAACCAATCAGAACCAAAAAACCTATCCCAACTTTTGGGGCATATGCAGATGACACCACTATCTTTGCGAAAGATCAAGAGGCTCTGGATATGGCTGCAGAGGTACTCGACGAATGCAAAGCCCTGACTGGCCTTAAAGCCAACGCGGCTAAAACTTTCATCCTCCCTGCCGGCCCCAACTCTGACTCTCTCACCAATACAACATATCAACACACAACCCAACCTCAACGCGTCCTCGGGCTGTATCTCGATCAAGACACCATGTCCCCAAAGATGTGGGAAATCATTAAAAACAAAATTCAAGAGTCGATCGAGATCTGGCGGAAATTTCACCTCCCCCTGCTCACAAAAATCATCATCATAAACGCATAGCTCACACCAATCTACATGTACAGATCAGACCTCTGCCCCCCTCCACTAGAAGTACTGTCTCAACTCAAAAACTCGCTCTATAACTTCCTCTCTGGAACCAAGAAGGACGGCAAACTCCGCTTTGTCAATAAGAACCTTGCGATCACGCCCCAGGAAGAGGGAGGCCTAGGCATGTTATGCCCACAAACACTTTTTGCCGCTCAAAGTGCACACAGAGCATACAAAATTTTGCAGCCCACACTAGAACAATGGAAATCAGTGGCCTGCATGTCGAATAATTTCAAGAAAATGGGCCATTTTTTCCTTTCTCACCCAGCCATCCTCCGAAACAAAAGAATCCAACGCACCAGATGGTTTGAAAGTCTCAACAACTTCATCAAAACCAATCCAACCATCCTGCCACCCTCACTCGTACGACACGAAATCTTGGAAGAGTACGTTGCCTTCAATAGATTTTTCACCAAGCCCATTGGCACGCCCTTCGGAGTAGATCAACGCGAGTTCTTCCTTTACGAGAAAGAAATCCAAATCAAGCACCTCTTCTCCGAAGAAAGCCACACATATACCAGGAATTTCACCCCTTTAAACCCCAAAGAATTCACAAAACAAGAACTTAAAATTCTCAAGATAATTCGATCACA
>SZWC01037060.1:0-15197 GCA_023375785.1 Penium margaritaceum | reverse complement strand
GAGAGAGAGAGAGAGAGAGAGAGAGAGAGAGAGAGAGAGAGAGAGAGAGAGAGAGAGCAAAGGGGGGGGAAAAAAATGAAAAATAAGAAGAAACTGTATTTTTGCAAAAGACACCCACCTCTTTCCACCTCCTCTGTTTGGCAAGAATCTCCCGCGGCACAGCTGCAGACACCTCTCCAGGTACTGCCCTTGCAACCGAGCGATCATGGCGCGGCGTTTTTCCTTTAGACGTTTTGCAAAACATCTCATGAAAAAAATATGAAAAAAAGACACCCACCTCTTTCCACCTCCTCTGTTTGGCAACAATCTCCCGGCACAGCTGCAGACACCTTTCCAGGTACTGCCCTTGCAACCGAGCGATCATGGCGCGGCGGGCGGCCGCAATCTGAGCCGCACGATCCATGCCTGTCCGGTTTGTGCGCGCCACGGGCTGTGGATCGGCCATGTGAATATGGGCTTGGCCGGATTTGATCCGGGACCCTCGAGTAGGTGATGAGTCGGACGAAGGTGCGTTATCCCAAAGCTCCTGCTTCCTTGGCTGCTGCGACTGCTGTTGCAGCTGCTGTCGCCCCGACGAATCCTCCTCCTGCTGCTTCTTCTGCTGCTCCTGCCGCGACGACTGCCGCAGCTGCTGCTGCTGATGCTGTGGCGGCGGCGGCGGCGGCGACTGCTGCTGCTGCGGACGGGACTGCTGCTGCTGCTGCTGCTGCTGCTGCTGTTGCTGCTGCTGATGATGATGATGATGATGATGATGCTCTTGCTGATGATTATGCTGATGCTTCTGCTGAGGCTGCTGCTGCTGCTGCTGGAGAAGGTGTCGAAACTGAAATGGTGGCTGAGGCGGCTCGGAAGCCTTTTGCGCCGATATCTGATGAGGGGAAACGTTATTGTGCTGGGGTGACTGCAGCAGTTGTGAAGCGAGAAGGCGCTGGGCTGAAAACTGCTGCGGCGGCACCTGTGGTTGCTCCTGCCGTAAAAGCAGAGGAAAAAGCCGTTGCTGCTGCCACTGCTGCTGCTCTACCTGCGCCTGGTGCGCCTGTCGCTGCCGCTGCTGCTGTTGCTGCTCCTGCTGCTCCTGCAGCTGCGACCGCTGATGATGGAGCTGCTGGTGGTGTGCCTGCTGCTCCTGCTTATGCTGCTGCGGTGGATGACCCTGTCCAGCCACCCGCATTCCACTCCACCACTCACGACTGCACCACCTCGAGCGAGGGCTATCGTCAACAGCCGCGCTGTCGGAGCAGCCGGTGACATCATCCGGGTGCACATCATTAGTCCATAGCAGGAGCGATCGCGACCGCACTTGAAGCTAGCCGTTGTCCCGTGCGGTGATGTCATCCCACTCGAAACAACAGAGGCAACTGCACAATACCACGTCAGTCAGATCCTACCATGCCGTGCCCAGTCATGACGTGGGCCAAGGTGTCTCCCACATCCACTCTCATCACGACATTCTGTGCAGGCTTTTGCGCTCATGCCCATGCCAACGCCGATGGACGTGCCCATGCCCCTGAACGTTGCCATGACCGTGCCTGTGCCCATGCTTGGTTGAATACTACAGCGCGGACAATAGGACGGCGGCCGCGCTCCGAATCCGTTTTGGTATTCAGCGGCATGTCCCCTTTTGGATGTCACTAGAAAACAGTGACCAATGATCCATCTTTCCTACAAGGAAGCTCATTATGACCTTTCACGACAGGTTCTTGCACTAGATTGCAGAAACAAATTAAATGAGCCATAAAATGAAACATCTTAAAATATGCAATAGAAATCTCAATCCCTTCGTTCACCCCTACCATTTGACATTGCTCTTGTTGGTCATTCAAACAAAGAGTGCATATTGTTATTCTGAGCAAAGCGTACATGGTGAATGTTACACTAAGAAGAAGATTTGGACACAAAGAAACTTGAGAAATCTGTAATGAGCAGTAAGTGCACTTTAATGATTAGGGTCTTTCATGCTCAAGGCACGCAACGTGTGCAATGACGTGTAACAACTGGATGCTTTGAATAAATCCAAAGAACTCTGATGGTTTTTCGATCAGGTCTGTCTTCATAAATTCCTTGCCATGTCGAGAAGTCGACCACACAGTATCAAAGATTGATAAAGTTACTAATAGTTCTATTAACCCATGTGGAAAGTGGTGGATCCTGTCAAAATCGTTTGAATTGAAACACCAGAGTTAAAACAACAAGGAAACATGCCCATGGCCAACTGGTGTACAAATATGGAAATCACCGCATCATGGGTCATAGATGTGGCAACAGAAATTCCAATGTGCACAATTGTGCACATTGAAATTCATGGACTCTTCTATGTCGAGGAGATAACATTGCTCCACCTTTCAGTCGTGATTTTCTAGCAAGTTATTAGGGGCATTCCGGTGTTGATTGAAATAGTTGTAGATATGTTGATCGATGCCCCATAGGTTTTCAAAGGGCTCCCAACCACTTTGTAAGGCATCGTAGCCCTACTACTTGACAAGATGCTCCATGATTTTGCCTCGACGATGGTGTCCATGGACATCCTCGACCTTCTACTTTGTACACTCGTCTTCTTCCACAAGTGGTGGATTACATCTCTGTTGGAGAAGTGCTCAAATGGGTCCCGAAAGAGTTGTGAGTCAATCGATGTGAAATACTGTGTGGATAGCCATGTTGTCAACTTCACGTATCTTGGCGACAACACATGTTCACATATTTGTGAATGCAAACAGACCCAACCACACACGTATGAGCTTTAGCCAGTCTTGTCCATGGAGCTTAGAGATCTTCGAGTTGAATAGGACGCAATCATCATTGCTTCTGGTACTCGGTGTTCGTCCGATGCTTTTGTGGAGCTCGCTTCATTGTTATGTGTGTCGTCGCAAGTGTCTGGCATGTCTCATCTTGGATGTTGCGAAAGTCGCGCCGCTAGATTCCGACTATACGTATATTTCTTGAACTCTGAGGTATAGTTTATCGATGTCCTTTTATCCACACATTGACCTATGTATTAGCCCACTAATGATCTCATGGTAGTTTCTTACATGTTTCCTAGTACACATGTAAGTTGTACACTTGCCTAAATTTCTTTTGTGAGTGATGATCGAGGGAGGGAGGGAGAGGGTTAGGGAAACTGTGTATGGGGTGAGTGTATGTGCTAGTGTATTATTGTTTGTACGTAAGTGTATAAGATCCATACACTAGTGCATTGTACCCTACAATGTGTTCCTTTATGTGAGTGATCACTCGTGGTAGTGAAAAATGTAACCGTGAGGGGTAGGAAGAGAAGGAATACGGGGAGGGAAACGTGTATGGGAAACTATATGGGGTAGTGTATCATACACATAGACATGTGTTTCTTGGTGTGAATGATCATTGGAGAGGAGGGGGGTGGAGAGAGGGAAAAGTATATGGGACAAGTCTATGGGATAGTATATCACTGTCAGGGTAGTAAGTGTATCTTATTCATCCACTTGTGTATGTTATAGTTGTATGTGTTCCTTGGTGTGCGTGATCACTGATGGGGAGGGGTGATGGGAGGAGGGAGAAGTGTATGATGTGAGAGCATGTCGTAATGCATCAGTGTCCAAGTAGAAGTGTATCAGATGAATACACTAGTGTATTTTACCCTCCCATGTGTTCCTTGGCAGTGAATGATGTAACAATGGAGGATAGGGAGAAAGGGAGATGAGGGAAGGGGAAAGTGTATAGGGAAACTGTATGGGGTTTTGTATCAATGTTTGACTAGTAGTGCATCATATGTATACACTAGTGTATCATACATTGACATGTGTCGCTTTGTATGATTGATCACTGGTGGGGAGGGAGGGATGTGGAGAGGAGAAAGTGTATGGGGCAATATTATGGGCTAGTGCATAACTCTAAGTAGTAATTGTATCTCATTCATAAACTTGTGTGTTGTGAAACACTAAATCAAAATAGGTTGGCACACAATCCTTGGTTTAAGAACCAACAGTCAAAGAGTCGTTTGCATTAATTTATCACAGGTTCCTTCGCGTGAGTCTAAAATGTAGTGCTAAAACGAATTGCATTATATTTTTACATGTTCTTAACATTTTCTAGGGTTGGATATTTCATTTTTGTGATCATTACCACAAAATATTAGGATTTTCAGTTTTTTCATGGTTTTGAAATGGATTTGAATGAATAGAAAACCATTAAAATTGTGAAATTATTGTGAAAGTTACCTTCTAGTATTGGAGTTTCATGTTTATAAACTCTAAGGTACTTGAGGTGAGTGTTTACAAACTTAGACCATGGAATATCTTGAGAAATTTCTCTTTGTATAAAGAAGGATGTGTTCCTTGTAGTTGGCATATGTTGGTATCTTCGTCCTCCGTTTGGCCTTTTGTGTTTTCTTTCTTGCACATAGTTACGTACAATTCCTGTATTTCTAACGAGTATAGCATGTTTGCAAAGTTTTGGCTTAGTACGTACCCTGAAGAGGTATTTGTGCGAGCATATCTTCTTTTGGACACTCAAAAGGCATGTAGGGGATGGAAGCTTTGATGGATTTACATGGGTACTTTTTTTCAATAAGTTCCATACATCCTGGTGCACATTCCGACTTTCACAACCCTAGTAAATTCATGCAATCCGGCGGGATGGTAGGAAGGGGGAAGGGGGGATGTCAGCCTGAAAATGTATTGGACGACTGTTTGTGACAGTGACGCAACACCAAAAGGGACTAGTGAGTTTCGTGCATACTTGTGTATGTTCACATCTTGTGGCCATTGGTGTATGTGAAAGTGAAACACGATACTATTTGTTATTGGATTATATTTTAATAGGAAAACTTGTATCAGTACGTCGATAATATTCCGCCACACAAACTAAATCGATTGAAAAGCCAATCAAGTCTCATCCTAACGGCCTCGACAGTTGCTCAAGAACTCGTCATCGGTGTTGACAAACGTGGGAGAGGAGAGCTAACCATTGCCTTCCTCCTCCATTCCTGTCCGACTGGTTGCGAGTGGGGATGTATTGGCTAGCCACCTAGATTTTATAATACCCATCGATGAAAAGTTTAAATGTGCCTTTTCCTCAGAGAAAATGATCTGAAAGTAATGGGTTGTCCTGCGTCTTGTCAACATCATCATTTTCAAAGGGTCTACTGAGAGGTTTAAAGTATAAAAAACAAATAGACATCAATTGGACATCATCCAGCCGATGGCCAGATCATTCCGTCTGATTTCCCATTAACATAATGTAGATATTCTTACAAAATAATAAAAAGGTAAGCGTGGGTGCTTACGGTTAGGCCGTAACTGTACAAAAAATTCAAATGGCATTGAGGCGATAGAAAAATCATGCAGGGATTGAGCGACCACCTAACCAGGTCGCTGTTTCTATAGCGTGCACCGGAGATTTCCGGAAGTAGCTGGATGGGACGCTTCGACAAAGTAGTTGACCTACCGAGGTCGATCAATAATTTGTTCCAATAAGAGTGCACCCTTGCGTGTCAGAAAAATAGTAAAACAATGGAAATATCCCCCGAGGGGTTCTTGACAACGATTTTTTGCCACTATGCCTTCGAAATGCTTAACGTCACAATCAGTGGGAGGGATAGAAAACTATGTTAAAGAATAAATAACATAATTGTTATTTGAGCACTTTGTAAATCCAATAATTTCTAAATGCACCAAAATATTTCCTTTAGCTTGTATCATTGAAAAGTGCTTCCTTGAAGCTTCGAAAATAATGAATGGTCGTCAAAGGAGACTTAGGAAGATTCAAAGGAAGAGTGTGATTATAAACTGGTTCCTTCCTATTAACCTCCTTCGTATGTGTGAGACAAGCACACTATTTTCTCAAGTCTATGGATTAAGGGTGATTTGTTACAAATATGAACTCTATAAAATAGTTAGAGTTGCGAGCAGGTGTGCATTGACTACCTCAAAACGATTTTTTCCAGTGGTTGTAGAGCTTTGCGATTGGGCTCTTGGCCGCCCACGCAATACCATGTGACTCGCACAGAGTTCAAAGCAGATGTTTGAGCATCAAATTGGTTTTTTCAGTTTGTATTGATGGCTGTTGATACCTGAATTCAACTTCGAGGACGATTAATCCGCTCTTGGCAAAATCTGCTAGTAAAACTTCCATACTTGTCACTGGTGATGGAGGAGGAAACATCGTGTATTTGGACAATGACATGGAGAAACCACGTTTTCCCCTCAAAGGTGACCATTGTTGTAGTCAGGATGCAATGCGATAGCTTCTTGATCCATCCAACCACCATGAGTATTGCATCAAAACAACCCTACTGCTCGTTAAATTCGATTTTTTGAAATTTACCAATTTGGTGATTGTTAAATTCGTTCAAAAATTTCTTGGGTATAATTAATTTGGCGATTCGTTTGAATTCGTCGAAACCTGATACCTGATCCTTAAATTCGGCGAACGAGACTGGTCATGTCCGCATGCCGTGCCTCACTTCGAACTTCGAACATCGAACTTCACTCGCGCCCACCCTGGAGCGGTCAGGTGGTCCACGTCCGACTGACGCAAACCAATCTGGCCTTGGTTCGGGCCAAACCTGACTGAAACGAATGATCCAACGGCTTGGATCATCCGTGTCAGTGTCCTGCAGGTGTTGTCGGGCGAGTTCAACCAAGCGCATTGCATTTTTTGCGCGAAATCGCACTCACGAGACTCGAGGCGACATGTCCAGGTACCTCTTGATTACAATAAGGGAATACTACTTCACACAACAATATAATGTTTTTGTTCCGGTCCCGGTATAAAAAGTAAGTTATCAATCGTCAGTGTCTTGTGAAATTCGACGAAACAATTTTAGATGTTTTTGTGCTTTGAATAAATTCGTCGAAAAAACAAATTCGTTCAAAACCTATGCTTCCATAGATATTTAATATCGAATTTAACGATCAGTAGGGAATTTGGTGTGACGTGTAAACCCATCACAAAGTTCATGGAGATATCTGACCATGGCTCCTTCTGTATTGGCCATGTCCACGTAATCAGCCATGATAGAAGGAAATTCCATTATCACCTGGAGTCATGTTCACTCCCACTATAGGTGTATGCCTTCAAGACCAGGTTGTATCAGAGGAGGTAGAATTCCGTAGAGGAGAATAGGCGTACCACTTGTGAAGTTGTACACCAAAGTGGTGTTTCAATTTCAGTTGAGTTCTACCATGCATGAAATTTTCACGTTGCAGTGCATCAAACTCTGAATATTCCAAAACACTAAGCTTGCTCTTTTGATTTATGTTAGTATCTGAACTTATAAGCTTTATAGTCACATTTACGTGGTTCTTGGGCCATCATCTCATAATACATGCTCAGATTTGGACCGAGTTCAAATCATTGAGCGATATACTACACTGGACGTCAAACATTCACACACGTTGTCAGTATCACCATGCACGCACAATGTGGCCGCATTTCCCACTCGCGGATGCATGTTTGTGGGTTCAAACCGGAAATAGGTGTCATGCATGCTTCTCAACTACATAAGGAGAATGGTGGAACATGTCCATAATCACCTAGCAGTACTATGACCCATATAGAACCAAGGAAAGGCATAGCATTGTCAATTGGGGTGTGTGTGAGAAATATCAAGGATGTCTTTTACTATGCACACTCTAAGGGCACTAACATGAGCTATGGAAGATGATTAGTTTAATTCGGGTATGTCGGTGCATGCATGAGGACAAGGAAAGTTCCAGGAAGTTGCCATGCATAGGGGAAAATAATGAGTGAATTCAGAACAAAAAATATTTCTAACATATGTATGCATAATTACGGCTCCAACATTGTGGTTCCAGTTGACGACTTCACTTGTGAGGAACATCCACTCGAACCTTTGTACATGAAGTTCAATTATTTTGTTTATCATATGAGAACAACCAATATATTCATTTTTGCGCATAATTGTATTAATTTCTATCCACCACTTAATGACAGTCGTGTTCTTACAAAGAAGACTTCCCACAAAATTACCGGGTAAAGTGAATGTAACCATAAAATATGATGAGAGTGAAGGTGATGGCTACAAGATGCAATCTTCATCCAACACGTAAATTATTTTCATCTATGCTTTGTTCAATGCTAGAACAAAAACTATAACAAGCATCCATGCCAACTCGCTAACTTCCATGTCAGTTTGCAACATAAATTAAAGAAATAAAATCATGCAATACCCCTCAACCCCGGTTACTTGTTGGGACCTTTTGCAATTTTATTTTTTTTTGCAGCTTCTTGGAGTTTCTTGGTGGTGTTGGCCTTGGGCCCGATTCGCATGTCTTTCACTGTGTTTCCACCAATTGATGCTGGTCCTATCCGTGTGACCAGTCCAACTCAACATTATTCATGTATATGTTAAGACGGTTTTGTGTTTGGACGCCTATGGCTAGAGCTACAGCCAAAACATAGGTTTTAAGCCGGTGTTGGGCAAACTGACACTTTTGCGTGCGTGATCTGTCATGCACCGCACCAGGCATTTCTATTGTGGTGCTTTTCAACTATCATTCTCTCTTTGAATTTAAAATCTATTAAATCTCATGAGACTCCGAGTGTCTCTCCTAGAAAGATCCTTGTTCTTCTCGCACCCACGTTGCATGTTAGTGCGTCAATTAAATGGGTTGTGTTACCACGTCAACGAGAGCATGGCTAGGAATCTTGTACGCACTCTCCCATTGTATCAAAGCAGTGAGACTTGTCATGTCGGTCTGCATAGTAGCAGCTTGAGTCACTTCCAGTGCCACAACAATGGTAACAGTTGTGTGACAACGTGGCAGCATCCATGTGAAGTAGCAAAAGCATGGTAGTAGCGGCAATCGCATTTTAGTAGCACAAGCACTAGACAACAGGAGTAATGATAGTCTCCAGTAGTAGTGAGGAGTAGCAACAGAAAAGATCTGTTGTAGTAAGAAATATGTTGTGGTAAGCAACAGATTTCAGTGGCAAGGAGAAGCAACATCATTGTAGTAGCAGCGGCAATGGTAACAACAGTAGCAATATGAGTGGCTACATTGGTGTTGTAGAATTAGAAGCAACACTGGTAGTAGCACAGAAGTGACAGCAACAACAGTATTAGCACTAGTAACCGTAGTAGCAAATCAATAGGAGTAGCAGCTACATAGTTGTGTGACTGCACATGTATGTGGTTACGTAGTGTAGCACCAGCACTTACGTAGTGCAACAATAAAAATTGCACAACTACTGCACATGGTAGCCACATGAGACATGGTCGACTTCAATTATAGTTGCACAACTGCACTGCAACACAGTAGTAGGAGGAGCAGCTGTAGTAACTAATGGCAGCAACCATTGCGGCTATTGAGAGAAGGGGTAACGAGGCCATCCCCTCCCCTCACCTCACGTAGTTGCACAAAACCCACACACAAAAAGGGAGTAAAAAACTGAGCGTTCAAAAGAGGGTCAACATTTTTGTGACCCTATAGGAAACGGCACTTATCCTGCTGACATCAGCATGCCCCTACTGAGGTCATCATTCCCTTAGCCAATTATTTGGCCGGGACACCATTTTTTGCCAGCGTTTCAACTTCTCAAGAAATGCTTAAGGTTTTTCATTCTGACCACCGTGGCAGTCTGACCCACATTGATTGGCATGCGTGGTGCCAAGTGATGGCAAGGGAAAGGAGCGAGTGGACCCCTCTATATCTTTTGTGTCATGGGAACTGAGCCCATGGTCTTAGGTTTTTTTATCATCTCCATCGTGCGCAGGAAGAGACACACTGACATGAGGATGAGCTCAACCGACAGTGACAGCAGCATACGATACGCTTCAAAAGCTATGTGACCTAATGCGGGTGTGCTTAGTAGTTTCACAAGAGATTCCAGGTGCAGTCATTGGAGGCACACCATTGGCCAGGCCATCCACTTCTAGTGTCTTGTTGGAAAAAAAGCCTTTATCCATGCTCAATGACGACAATGACATAGGGGACACAGTGGTAGAAACGTATGCTGATGAGAAATGCATGCTTGATGATTAGCTTCTCCAGTTACATTAGGCATCGTAGCCTCTCAAAGTGATACCAACACATTAGTAGGATCCCTCGGAGCAACCACAACATTTTTCCTTCAGGGGTTTTTCTATTTATGCGGTCTGCCAGTGTCGTACCCACGTCTATCTGAGCGTGAGATCACCCTCCCACAAAGCGGCAACACAAGGAATGTGTGACATTGATGCAGGCTTCAATTACTGGGAGGTCCTCGTCTAAGCTTGAAAAGACACACAATTTGTTTGGCTCTACTACTACTGAGCACTCCAAGCTCTTCTTTGGCTTTGGAAGTGTCACAATGTCCAAATTCTTGGAGTTCCTTTAACACCACCTTAAGGCCCAACGTTACCCTATTTGATTCAGGTGACATGAGCCTAGGAGGCAGCCTGCACACGTCATGAGATTTAGTGCATTGCAACAATGAGTGAGACTCCTCCAACACCTCAATCTTAATTCTCCAGGTCTGTCTCTACCAATTCCTCCTCCTTTCATTCTATCTTGATTGGCCAGGCTCAAGGAGTTGTAGTGGCCACATGGGGAAACAAGGGGATAAAGAAACGTGGCAAGTGGCAACAATAGTAGCAACAACTGGCAATTAGTGGTATTGGACGTTCTGCCCACTACTACAACTAGTGAGGTATTCATTGCTACATTGAGTGCCAGATGCCCCTCAATTGGAGTAGGATCATGCATGTCTCTAGGTGGCGTATGTGTAGCGTACGTCTTATGGTGCCACAAAGACTGGTCACACCACAACCAGGACAAGAGCAGAAACACCTACTTCTCCAAGCAACATTAGTGACCATAACCCACGGAACTACACCATCACAAAGCTTTGTTTGTTGCTGGTGCTTTGTACCCAGGGAGGTGCGAGTGTGTTGTCTGATCAAAGTATTCCATTGACATCTCTTCCCTTTGTGTTTTTTGCTTTTAATGATTCTTGCGGGGGAGATTTGTCAGCTTGTGATGAGGATGAACTTGATAGAACATTGTGGCATTATTAACTAAAGATTTGTGATGTTCATCATTGTTCTACGTCTAATGCTGAGCATCTTGCAGAGGCAGGGTGCTCTATGGCCCGCTGTTCATTGTCGAAGATATGTCATGAGGGGAGTGGTATTTTGATCATAAACTCTGGTGCCTACTTTCACATGACATATGGACACAGTGATTTTGTGGTTCATGGTCCCATTTGGTTGATTTGCACAGGTGTTGGTCAAGTTGTGCCTGTCAATGTTGTTGCGACTGTGTGGTTTGATGGACCCTTGTACATTTTGTGTATGCTCTTTCTCCCTACTCTTAAGTTCAGCCTGCTTTTTGTTCACGCACCGGGATGTTTCTTTTTGTGGAGAACTCTATGGACTTTTTCACGGTGACTGCTTGTGATTCTCATGTCTTTATACTTCATGTCTCTGTTATACTCCGTGTCTCTGTTTTGGAGATGATTATTGTGTGTCTTGGTTTGCTCATTCTGTCTTCTCCCCTTCATGTCTTGTGATATGTATGTTCATCACTGATATTATCACCCCAGAGAACCACCGTTTGATGCATCGCCGCATTTTCCATGTAAGCTCTGACACTATGTCCACTTTTATTTTAACACAACCAACACTCGGTCTTGAAACAAATTCCTTCAAGAGGTCGTCCAAGACTGATTTCTTCCTTTGCGTGTAGGGTAAGATGCAACACTACACTTACTTTGACACCACTTCCCAAGAACTACATCCATTAGAGTTTTTCCACTTGACGTTCTCGCCCCCCCCTTTTTTAGTTCCTCTCACATCGGGATCGATATGTCCTCACCCTGACTAACGACTCCACCCAGATGATGGGCCTAAAGCCTCTCCCACAAGAGCGATGCTGCTTGTGTTGTCTCCCTGTGGCTTGTCATGGCTAAGTTCTAGTCTCGTCACACACTCCACAACTTCCGTATGGATCGTGGCAGTGAATTCCTAGACAAGGTCGACTTGTTCTTTGTTGAGCACAAGGTGAAGGTTGGGAATCATGTCAAAATTCATCTCACACATTTCTGGGACTTCCTTGCTTGTATTTGGTACATCAAGGTTTAGTAGGGGTCAAAGGTCTCACCAAGAGGTCACATGTATGCCTTTCTTGACATCTCCACGTGGTTGAAGACTTGACCGCTTTGGCCTTGCTCGTCATTGCATCGTTGATTTATGTGACACCCTCTTCTTTGAGACTCTCACGTACAGAGACCTCTCCAACATTATGTCACTGACCATGGACCACGTCCCCACTTGTGTGTCTTTCTGATGAATGGGGGAGTCTAGGCACGTGGATGGGACAGTCCGGGGTTCCTCACCGATTGTGCACTCTCCGGCCGATGATAATCCAACCATCATGGCCATTGACCCAATGGCCTCGTTATTTCCCATGGACGCTCCTGAGCCTCTATCCATCCATGCCTTGGTCCCCACCGACACACCTTTTCTCATGCTTACACCAGTCCACACTGGCACATCTGGTCTGGTCCTCACGTTAATCCCTTCACTTGCATTTGCAAACACTGTTTTGTTGATCCCACCTATCTCTTGCCTATGTCTGTTCCCGTTGCCTCTCCCGTGCTCGTCCAGGCGTCAAATGTGTCATCCTTGTTTGCTAATCCTTCACCCTCCACGGCTGTGCCCTCGTAGCCTACCCCCTAGCCTAAGGTGAGTACATCGAGTTCAGGCTACTCCCACAAGCTTAGAGGTGGCCTTTGACGTATGGCTTCCAGGACTGAGCAAGTGGCTAACTCAGCATCCAGACGTCAAGCTCACGACATTGAGTGTAGATCCTGGCACGAAGGCCCTTCGCCTTAGTCTTCAGGATGAGTATATTGAGGTATACCTAGCGTGCCCTGTTGTCCATGACTTGGTTTTTTGTGAGTTTCTAGTTTCCTTTACTATCTAAGATGACTGTGTCATGGTCAAAACCAGTTTGGAGGTGTGTGTATTAGCCATCCGGAGCTATACCTTGATGATGCCTAATGCAGGCACATTCAAGGATGAGCTCTAGGCTGAGGACGTTGAGTTGTGGCGTGCTGCCTATGAGGATGATCTCAGAGCCATTCAAGAGCATGGTTTCTATGAGCTTGTCAATTTCTGTCTGGAGAAAAGGTTGAATAGGCCAAGTGGGTCTTTCATATGAAGGTGGAGGCCAAGGGAATTTCAAAGGTTGAGGGCATTGCTTTCACCGAAACCTTTGTACTCATTGGCCATGTGGTCGCGATTCATGTTCTTTTAGGGTCATTACTAAGCACAAGTGGGAGCTGCACAAGATGGACACAAGTAACTCGTTCCTCCATGAAAATCTAAAGAAGGCGATCTATTTGGTTTAGCTACCTGGAATCAAGGTTGGTGACAAGGTCTAGCGCTTGCACTAGGCCTTTTATGACCTCAAGCAGTCACCTCAATATTAGAGCCAGTTGATTATGAGGACATAGACCCGTGTCGAGTACATACCGGGTGATGCAGATCCTTCCCTCATTCTCCAACAAAAAACTGAGCACTTGACGACCATGTTCGTCTATGTTGAGGACCCTCTAATTCTGTCTCCCTCAATGGAGGCCATGAAGGAGGCCAAGGCAATCCTTCAAGCTGCCTATGGAATGAAGGACCTTGTTCTTGTGGATGTGTTCCTTGAGATGGAGATCATGCGTGATTGCTGACAGTGGACACTCTTGCTTCATGAGGCACTCTTTGCTAGTGTTGTAGAGGAGTGATTCATTGAATTTGCGTTGACATTTGCGACGCAGTCCCCATAGCTTCCACACCCATCACAGGGCATGGCCATGATTTATCGAATTTGGATGATCCAATGCAGCTCGGTGGGACACTTGATGTGACCTTGTACCTGCACCTCATTGGCCCTCTGATGTACTTGGTCACGACCACATGGCCCGACATTACCTTTGCCATTAATGTTCTTGCACAATTCTCATTGTGACCTCATGTGAGAGTCCTTCATGTGGCTGCGTGAGTGATTTCTCTATGCGATTTCTACACCGTACCTTAGAATATGCCTTCTTTTGGCAGTATTCAGTGGTAGCCGACGGCTACACAGTCAGTGACTACATGGAGCCTTGATGGGCATAGTCAAACGGTTTACGTGTTCTTGTTGGATGGCATTTTTGTGTCATGGCACGGTGGCAAGAAGGTCTACATTGCATGTAGCTCATCAATAACGTAGTATGTTCCCTGGAGGGTTAGAATTAAGGGTTTTAAGACGGTTTGCAAACCGTCTTAAAACCCTTAATTTTAATATATTCCCTGGAGGGTTAGGGCTGCTCAGGTGGTGTGGGTGCAACGCTTGTTTTGTATTTTGGGTAAATTGGTGTCTTCCATCATTAAGCATTGTGATAAGTAGAGCAGCCCTTGTCATTGTAGAAAACTACAGTCCCTTTCATGCACACATGAAGCAAATTGAAGTTTAACATCTCATTTTGTGTGATTTGGTGGAGCGAAAAGTGATATTTGTCATGTGGGTCAGCATGGTCATGTAGCGTGCTTAGTTCTTGAGCAAGGCACTGGTGCGTTTGAAATTCATGATGGCCGTTCATTCTTTCGGGATTTGGCCCTCGCCTAAAGGTGGCTGAGAGTGGGGTTTTTAAGTGTATGGATTGTTGAGCATCCTGTTGTGCACTCTTTCTACTTCTGCACATGGATGGACATGTGTACCATTGGGTCATGGGGGAGTTTTGTGATGTGAGCCATTCCCGTTTTTTTGTACAACTTATTGTGACCACTTGGCTGTGTCCATGCTCGTTGACATCCCTGATGCGGAGCCAGCTGGCGACAGAACATCATCGTGTAGTGCTCCACCCACCAACAGCTGCAAGAAAGCTGCCATGTCATCCTATATGCTTGTTGGGACTCGAAGGTTTTCTGTAGCCTCTAGGATTTTCTTGGTGGGCTGACCATGTGTCCACTTTTCATGTTTTAGCATTGTGTGTACATCGTTTGATGCTTGACCTGCATGTGTGACCAGCTTAACTTCCAGTTTAAAAATTTGCATCTATAGGTTCAAATGGTGTTATGTTTGGATGTGTGTGCGCAGATTTCTGACCAAATTATTGGTTCTAAGCCAGCTTCAGGGCAAATTGACATTGTCGCATGAGTCACTCGTTGTGTGCCATGGGAGGTATGTATGTTGTGTGCTTACCAACTCTCCCTCTCCCCCCCCCTCTCTCTCTCTCTCTCTCTCTCT
>SZWC01037050.1:0-15208 GCA_023375785.1 Penium margaritaceum | reverse complement strand
CCCCCCCCCCCCCCCCCCGTGAAAGCAGAGCCGGGAAAATGGGGGCAAAAAAGAAGGGCAGGGCGAGGCACGGGAATGCCCGGTGAAAGAAATCTCCCCCCGGGCCAACCGAGCCTCGTCAGAGAGAGAAAAAGAAAGAAGTCCGGGGCACCAGAAGGAACAAGACGCAGGGTGTACAGTGGGGCGGTGAGAACGTTTTAGCCCAGGCAACGCCCCGACGGCTGAGGAAAGACCGGTCCCAGCAGCACACCCTGCCCGGACTCGGGGGAGTTGGCCACCTCATGCTCATCCGGCCCAAATGGTGAGCTGACAGCTGCAGCCCACCCAACGGGGTCTGAAGACAGAGGGAGATCCGGACAGGATATAACTGGAGAAGATTTGCAGTTGCAAGCGACGTGGCTCCGGCCCCGAACAGGCCAGCAGGTGAGGACGTTGGCATTTTGCGAGGACCGAGGCGTGGGAGGAGAAGGAGAAGAGAGTGTGGACGTGAGTAGACAGAAGGAAAAAGGAAGGAGTGCACAGAGGAGGCAGGGGTTGACGTCCCCGCGTCCGGTCCAACGTCTCATATAGGGGGGACTGAACGGGAACAACCCGTAGCGGCAGGCAGAAGAAGTGGGCGTACAGAGGGAGCGGGCAGAAGCAAGAGAAGTGAGGAAGCAGTTGCACGCAACCCGCATCCATGCCAACGTCTCATGTGGGGGGCACGGAAACGGGAAGCGGCGACGGCTCCACCGAGGACCATCTCCGTCCGTCCCAACGCCTCATATGGGGGGGACGGAAAGAGAGAGCCGGGAACGAGCGGCAGCGGAGGAAGAGCCGAGAAGAAGCAGTGCCGAGAGAAGTAAGGAAGAGGAGAGAAGACCCAGGCAAGTGCAGAGATGAGCGTGGCGGTTGGCAGAGAGAGCTTTGGTGAAGATGTCAGCAGTCTGATCAGCGATGGAGAGGTAGTGCATGACGACCTCGCCTTCCACGACGACGTCGCGGACGTAGTGATACTGCCGACAGACGTGTTCGGTGCGATCATGGAGAACCGGATCCTCAGAGAGAGCGATGGCTCCTTCGTTGTCACAGTGAATGGGCGTGGGTTCAAGTTGGTCAAACCCGAGCTCGCTAAGAAGCATGCAAAGCCAGACCGCCTCTCTCGTGCATTCACTTTCAGCGATGTATTCAGCTTCCGTAGAAGAGAGAGCGACCACAGACTGCTTCTTGTTGTGCCAGCTGACGGGTCCACCATTGAGAAGGAAAACGTACCCAGAGGTGGAGCGACTTGTGGTGTGATCACCAGAGAGATCAGCATCACAGAAGCCCTGGAGAACGTTGTTGCCAGAAGAGTAACGGATAGCAAGAGAGGCAGATCCACGGAGGTAGCGAATGTTGCGTTTGGCGGCCACGATGTGAGTAGCAGGAGGGCGTTGGCATCCTTGACTGAGAAGGCCAACGGCAAAGGAAAGGTCAGGCCATATAGCCACAGAGGAGTACATCAATGAGCCCACCATACGCGGAAAGCTTGGACATCCTCCGAGGAAGCCAAAGGTGTGGCTGCTGTGACTGGTTTGGTAAGACCGTGATCCTTGGAAAGTGGTGTGGTTTGTGAAGTGGATGTACTAAGCCCAAACTTGTCGGCCACACGTTAGGCATATGTGGCTTGAGTGAGCGTCACCTGACCGTGCGTGATGTCATGAGTGACTTGAATGCCGAGGTAGTACTTGAGGGACCCCATGTCAGTCATCTCAAAACGGCAAGACAGCTGCTGTATGAGGGTATCCAGAACAGAGAGAGATGGCCCAAACAGGATGAGGTCATCCACGTAGAGAATAACGCCAAGAAGATTTGACCCTCCACGAAAGTACACTGAGTGGTCTGAGTGAAGGCGTTGGACACCTTGGACCAGAAAAAAATCATTTATCTTCAGGTTCCATTGTCGTGGGGCTTGCTTCAGGCCATACAGAGACTTGTTGAGCTTGCAGACGTGATCGGGTTTATCTGGAGATATGAATCCCTCTGGTTGAGTCATGTAGATGATTTCGTTGAGGTCAACATTGAGAAAGGCACTTTTGACGTCCATTTGATAAAGGTGCCACTTGTTGTTGGCGGCCAGAGATAGGATCACCCTGCTAGATGAGTACTTGGCTACCGGTGTAAAGGTGTCTTGATAATTTACCCCAAGAACTTGACTGTATCCGCGTGCAACGAGGCGGGCTTTGTAGCGATCAGGTGTACCTGCACTGGTCAGCTTGGTTTTGAACACCCACTTACAAGAAACAACGGGCATGTTGGATGGGCGAGGGACAAGATCCCATGTGTGTTATTTTTTAAGTTGAGAGAGTTCCTCTTGAGCTTCTTGGCACTATTGGTTGTCATCCGGGCGACGCATAGCTTCTTTGAAGCTGGTGGGATCCACCACTTGTGTGAGTAGTGTTGTGTTATCAATGTCGTCGTCAGCTGGGTTCTCAGTGGTTGACAGAAAACCAAGCTGAAGAAATGACGGAGGTCTTGTGAGTCGGGCGGACCGGCGTAGTCCTGATTTTGAAACAGCTGACGTAGTGCTGGGGATGAATGTTTGTGGAGTAGCGGGAGCATCATGATGTTCCTCTGGAACCACAGGAGGAAGTACACCAGCATGGTCATCAGGTGTGGGATCGACGGAGAATTTCTGAAGAGGTGGTGGAGATGTCTGAATGTAGACAGTGCGCGTGACTGCTGGAGGTGTTGCATCACGTGCTCGATTGAAGAAGCTTTCGTCGAAGATGGGTTGTCTGCTCCGAATCACACGTTTGGAGTCTGGGTCCCAAAGTCGGTAGATGTCGCGTGTCTCGTACCCAAGAAGGATGTAGACTTTTGATCGTGGATCAAGCTTGGAGCGTTCTTCTGGCCGGACCCAAGCGTGTGCTGTACATCCAAAAATATGGATGTTTCCTAGATAGGGCTTGTTTCCGGTCCATGCTTGGTAGGGTGTTGATGCACCTGCAGGCAACTTTGCGGTGGGAAGACGATTTGTGATATACACTGCAGTGTGAAGAGCTTCAACCCAGAAAGCAGATGAGAGGCCAGCTGTGTGGAGCATGGTCCAAACTCGTTCAAGAAGAGTCTGATTCATCCTTTCTGCCTTGCCATTCTGTTGTGGAGTATATGGCACCGTGGTTTAATGTTGAATGCCTCTCTCATCGTAGAAGACTTTGAGGTTGCGGTTGACAAACTCGGTCCAGTTGTCAGTACGGAGTTTCTTCACTGTCATGCTGGTCTCGATTTCAACCTGTTAAACCCAAGTTTTAATTGCTTAAATAGCATCAGATTTGAAGCGGAGGATCCGGGTCCAGACCATATGTGTGTAGTCATCCAAAATGACGAGAAAATAGTGCTTGTTGGAGAGAGAGCCTTCCTTGATATAGCAGCGGTCCATGTGCACGAGTTCCACGCACTCATAAGTTCCATGTGACGGGAGGGCTTGGAAAGAAGCTCGATGTTGTTTGCCTGTGATACAGCCTCCGCACATGGGTGCTTCTCTGTCTTAAAGTAGACTGGCCAGAACATCATGAGAAACTGAATCTGTAGTCATTTTGGTTAGAGTTGAATAGCTGACGTGTGCCAGCCGCTTGTGCCAAAGTTGTATCGTGTTTGACGAGGAAAGTTGTCTTTGCCGGTGTAGGTGAAGAAGCCACAAAAGCCATCTCTTGCGTTTCTGAGTGTCTTGAGGGTTCGTTGGTGTCAAGGATGGTCAAATTTCCCATTCGAGTGGCCACCGCTGCCAGTTGAGATGTCTGGTTGTACATCTTGCAGTTCTTGTTAGTATCAAACACAACTTTGAAACCTTTGTCGTTGAGCTTGGTAACGGAAAGAAGATTTGCGGCGAGGTCTCGGGCATAAAGTACGTCTTCGAAAGTCCTTATTGCCGGATTTCCATTGCACTTAATGCCGACCTTGACTGTCCCTTGTCCGTAGGCAGGGATAGTTCTCCCATCACCAAGCCGGACTTCTCGTGGTGTCAAGAAGTGTTTGAAGTTGATGAACTAGTCCTTTTTGAAGGTCATGTGTTTCGTGCAACCAGAGTCCATGTTCCATGCCAAGATGCCAGCAGCCAAGAGAAAGGCACTGTCGATTGAGCACATGGCCAATTCTTCAGTCACAAACTCTTCTTCTGCCAGAGTGTGATGTGCTGCATCTTTTGGTGCTGAACCATAGGTTGAATGCTCTGGCTGTGTGGCTGACGTGTCTTTTTCAGGCAGCATTGGCCCTTCAGATAGGAGATTCAACTAGAAGTTGTCTTCTTCATCAGATTATTCTTGTGCTTTTGAAGACCCTATAAGAAAGGCGGCCACGGTGGACATGTAAGTCGTCAGCATTGCTTGATGTGGTCGTCGAGAGCCATAATGACGAGCAAAATTTGGACGTCGTTTAGGGCAGTCCACGGCAATGTGCCCCTTTTGCTTGCACGTCCAACACACTCGATCATTTGGTGAAACAAAGCCCGTGGTGAGTGAGGAGTTGGTTGGTCTCTGTTGTTAAAATGCGTAAGGGAGCCCTGACTGCCGTTACCATAGGATCCAAACTTCTTTGTCCTTTATCCTTGATATTTGGTGACAAGGCCAGTTTCACCTCCATTGTCCTTGACGTATTGTTCTTCAACTATCATTAGTTCTTTGATAGCCTTCTCCAGAGCTAGAGAGTATGGTTGACTTCCAGGTGGTGTTGCTGCTGTTGCTAGTGTCGTTCCAGCGACAGTACCGGGTGCCCCACCGGCGGCTCTTCCTTGTGCATCAATGGCTTGCTGCAGGGTTGTTCGAAGTTCAGCCAGTTGAGCATCAAAGGTCTTCCCTTGTTTCTGAAAAGTCTGAAGTCGGTTGATGGTGTCTTTGAATCTGGCGGGTAGTCCACGAAAGAGAGTCAGTACTAGGACTCTTTCAAAGATCACTTCTCTTATTGATAAAATGCGGCTGGCCAGATGTTTAAGATGGGACACGTGATCCTCCAGACGTGTTCCTTCTTCCATCTCTTGAGTGTGAAACTCTGTCAAGAGACTTCCCAGTTCAACATCGCTCGTTCTTTCATAACGATTCTTCAGGGCCTTCCAAGCCTTCCTTGGACAGTTGGTTGGATTGTTTTCTCTGATGATAAACTTGAGTCGTTCTGTTAGATTCAGCGCCAGAATTGAAAAGGCCTGATCACAACGCCGCTTCCAGCTGACTTGTTCTTCAGGTGATACTCCTGCAGGTAATGTGTCAGTGGGAGGGTCGCAGACGACTCCCCATAGGCCCTTGTTTAGAAAAATCATCTCGATGTTGAATGCAAAGGTATGGTAATCATCGTCCTCAAACGGCGCCACTTTGAAGTGATCTCTATTGTTAATGGTTGCCGCCATAGTTGTGTAGATCTGAAGATACCACCTGCTCTGATACCAAATGTTGAAATTTTACATAACGGAATCTTTAGGAATCTTCAGATGCAGTATCCTGATTGAACTGCTCTTCGATGCTTTACTAAATTGTTGGTGATGATCTCCCAGACACGTGTCACCACTCATACACACACAGGCACTCTTGCCTTAGTAATGTCATTGACTGTGCGGTTCAAGGGTATGGGCTGAAGGCACAATTACACGACTTGTCTCACAAGCTTTCCAACGATACCAAGCTTGTTCAAAATGATCTCACACAGACGAAGTAATAACAAATACAAACCTACGGCTACTTATCTGTGTGTACTAGCTAAGAGCAGAAAAGTACAAGTGCTGACGTAGTTCGGTATCCTTGTGTCTTCCAGTTCTCAGTCACAGGACCTCTTGGATGCCGCTTGATGATCTCCGATCATCGGCAGACCGAGGTTGGCGAATGCCCAGCGCCCTCGGTGCGATCCACGGACAAGATCGTCCGGATCTGCGGTAGCTTCCCATGGCCGTCGATCCTTCTCAGTAATTTGTCTCGAGATGACCGAATGGTCACACTTCTCAATTCAGCAACGGCTCCGATCATTCCAACTGCCCTTGCAATGATTTGTGATCACAGGATCCATCTTTAGAAAGAATAATATCTTCCGCGTACTCCTGTCCCTTGCCACGTCAGTAGACTCAGAGTCGAGAGGAGCTCATGCTCACACTCTCGCTTCGTCTACCAGGCCACACACCCTCTTTGTCGAAAACCTGCCAAGATATATAGCTTCCAGCACCATGATCCAATTAGCTCTCCGCAGGCAAGCAGCTGAGCAGCCCACCAGCCAAGCAGGCAAGCAGCTGAGCAACGTACCAGCGAAGCAAGGAAGCAGGTGAGCAGCCCAGCAGCCAACACCAGTACACCGCATCAATGACGTACGTCTCTGCCGAAGTCGTGCGTGCACGGCTTGTGTGTCAGGGCCGATGTGCGCCTTCGGCGCACTTCACCGTCGTTGCCGCAATGCCTTGTCGTCGTCGCGGGTGGCCGTAGTCGGCGAGCAACGCTGTTGTCGGCAAAAATCCCTGGCAACCGGTACTGTTGTCGGCTTCGTTCACAAACGGCGGCACGAGACTCCGTCGTCGGAGCGGTAGTCTGTCGTCCACGCGGTGCTCTGTGGGCTGCGGGGTCGCCGCATTTGGCGTGGACCCTGCGTATGCTTGCTTACGGCGAGGCAGGCAGTTCACGGTACACGGATACAGGCATGAGGCGATACGACATGCGAGGCAGGCTGTGCAGGCTGCAGAGCACCTTTGGTGTACAAAGTGACAGTGAATTGCGACAATAGGACGAGGTGATGAGGCTGTAGCAGCCGCAGTAGCAAGCCGCAGCAGCAGCCAGCTGTAGCAACAACAGCAGCGAGCAGCTGCCAGCAGCGGCCAGCAGCGGTTGCTGTTGCTCGCAGTCCACAGCTCGCTGCAAGCGACGGGTTGCGGGTAGCGAGACCGGTGCTCGCAGCAAACAGCGGGCTCGCTGCCCGCTGTCCACAGCGAGCACCGGAGCCCGCTGTGATAGAAGAAAGAAAGAAAAAAACGAAAAACATATATATATATATTAATAATAATAATAATAATATAATAATAATAATAATATATATTATAATATATATATATATGAATATATATATATATATTAATAAGATGAGTAAAGTGGTTAGGGCTGCGAATGGATGGATCAGTGGGACGCCTAAAGAGGCCTGTCCACAGCCATACCATGCCCCGCCATGTAGGATAGACACGAGGATCGAGAGAGAGGGGGATCTCTCTCTCGGCCCTCTTGTTTCCTTTTTGTTGTTGTTGTGCCGAGCCCAGTAGATCGTTGGATTGAGGCGATCTGACAACTGTCCTTTTTCCAACAGCAAGCGACGGTCTGGCAACTGCCATAAATGTGGCAAGGCAGGGCACTAGGCACGCGAGTGCCGTGCTCCTAAGAAGAAAGGGGTCAAGGGAGAGGGAGAGAAGGGTGACAAGGGAGGCAAGGGTGGGAAGCATCCCACCGTACTGATGGCACATGGCGTAAGTGGCAGTGGAAATGCACTCCTTAAGCCAGGGGCCTTTGCACTTGACTCTGGCACAAATCACCATTCCACAAACGACAAACGGGGGTTCATCTCCATGGGCCCCTGTGACCTCAACGTCTGTTGTGCTAACGGGAGGGTGGAACCAGCTGAAGGGGTGGGTGACAAGCTGGTCGCCATCTAGGTGAATGGCCAAGAGGAGGAGCTCAAGCTCACTGAGGCAGTCTATCTGGCCAACGTCACTGCCAACCTACTCTCTGTCGGCAAGATTGCTGACCGAGACATGAATTTTGTCTCCGACAAGAACAGGGCCGTCATCCTTCCCACGTCGGGAGTGAAAATACAGTACGCTGCAAAGAGTGTGGTGGCCGAGGTTCCATGCGTGGACGGTCTCTACATCCTCCAAACCAAGCTGGAGGGTGCTGCCGAAGCTGGGGCAGCCATGACTAACGGGGACAGTTAGGTGGTAGAGGCAAAAGGAATCCACCCGTCAACAGCAGCAGATTTAACAAAAGCGGTGGAAGCTGTGACACCCACCCAACCCAAAACAGTCGCTAAGGCTGCCACGGCATCGGAAGCGAACTGTGGCCAAGACCTTTGGCACATGCGCTTGGTCCATGCCGCCCACTCCACTTTGGAGACAATGGGCAAGCACGAGATGGTGTGGGGCTTGGCCTTGGGGAAGGGAGAGGGTGCGGGGAAGGGGAAGAACGTATGTGAGGCCTGCCTCATGAGCAAGGCTAAGAGGAAAGGGCGCAAGGAGAACAAGCACGGAAATCTGGCGAGTGAACCTCTTGAGTTGGTCCGCACCGACGTGTGCGGGCCGATGTGGACAGTCTCAGTCGGAGGCTGTAGGTATTTCCTCACCTTCACCGATGACAAAACCAGAAAGATCTGGATGTACTTCATGAAGCAAAAGAGTGAGGTAAAGGAGCATCTACAGCACTTTGTCGCAATGGTTGAGTGGCACCGGCAAGAAGGTCAAGGCCCTTCGTTGTGATAACGACAGAGAATACAAGGCCTGTGAGGGCTGGCTAGCAGAGTAGGGGATATAGCAAGAGAGTACGGTACCTCAGTCACCCGAGAGCAACGGTGTCGCTAAACGGCTCAACCAAACCATCCTCGGGATCGTAAGAATGATGCTACATGAAGCAAAGCTGTCAGGAAGGTTCTGGGCCGAGGCTACTAGGACAGTGGCCTACATCATCAACCTCGAACCTGCATCAACCCTTCGAGGAAAGGGGAAAAATAAGCTGCCGCCAATGACCCCACAAGAGGCATGGTCAGGCAAGAAGCCAGATGTCTCGCATCTGCGAGTGTTTGGGTGCCAGGCCTATGCCAAGAAGCTGACAAGGGAGGATGCCAGTAAGCTGGATCCACAGGCCAAGAAATGCCTGCTCTTGGGGTACGACAGTGCCCAATGCTCTTCTAGGCTCTAGGACCTACAAGGCAACAAAGTGATTTGTAGTAAGGACGTGGACTTCAATGAGGCTATAGTAGGAGCTGAGCAGCAGTTCAAGGACGAGGTAGTGTCCAAGCCAGGTGAATGGCCGGTTCTGCTGGAGACTAGTGATGAGGCACCTCAAGGGTGGAGCAACAGCATGGCAACAGAGGTAAGAGGAGCGGTAGCTTCAGGGAGAGCCGCAAGAGAGGAATCTGACATTGAGTCAGATTCCTCCTCCTCTAATGATGAGGACTCTTCCACCGAGGGAGATTTTGTGGTAAGGGAAGCGGAGCAGCAAGAGCAGTAGCAGCAGGAGTAGTAGAAGCAGTCGTCGCAGTAGCAAGGAGTAAGGCGCAACTCGCACTTATTTGTCCTGCCACGACAGTACGATGCTACAACCAACGAATGGAATGATCTGAGTTACGCCTTCGTGGCTTAGGGAGAGTCGTCCACAGTGGCAGAAGCGCTTGCTCTACCGGATGGGGCCAAGTGGAAGGCCGCCATCGAAAGTGAGTTGGCCTCACACAAGGAGAACAGGACATGGAAGCTAGGGGACCAACCCGCTGGCACCCACATGGTAGGGTGCAACTGGGTTATGGTCAAGAAGCTGAAGTAGGATGGGACCATCGACTGCCACAAGGCGCGGCTGGTGGCCAAGGGTTTTGTGCAGCGGCCGGGGAGCGAGTACGATGAGACGTACGTGCCCGTCGTCACCTTTGCGACTATCCGGTCTCTCCTCGCGACAGCAACGGCCAAGAACTTATAGGTTCACGAGATGGATGTCAAGACTGCCTTTCTCTACGGAAATCTTGACAAAGAGGTCCTGATGGAGGTGCCTGAAGGGGTGGATGCACCACCCGGAAACGTTTGCAAGCTTGTCAAGTCATTGTATGGGCTGAAACAGGTCCCGAGGTCCTGGTACCAGGAGATGGATGCCTTCATGGAGAGGTCCAGGTACGGTCACTGCGAGAACAACCTCAATATGTTCGTACGAGAGGACGAGGATGGCCTCGTCTTGGTGGCTCTTTACGTTGATGACCTCATCATTTGTGCATCATCGACAAAGCTGCTGAAGAACATCAAGATGCAGCTAAGCAGTCGGTCCTATGTGAAAGACCTGATACCTCTTGAGTACTATCTAGGCATTAGTGTCACGCGGGATCGCTGAGCCGGCACCATCAGGCTCAGCCAGACCAAATACATTGACCACATGCTCAAGCGGTACGACATGGAGTAATGCAAACCCGTCAGTACCCCCATAGCAGTAGATTGCATCCTAACCTCAGCTGCTGCTCCTATCATCAAAGCAGAGCAGGTCGACACGGCAAGCAGTGAAGCGGATCTTCCGCTACCTGAAGGGCACGCGGCACGTGGGAATCCAGTATGGTGGGGTGCCACAGTCGGAATCCTTGCGGCTCATGGTGTACACCGATGCAGATTGGGCCGAGAACGTCGACGTCCGCAAGTCCACGTCGGGCTACATGTCCATGCTGAACGGAGGAGCCGTGTCATGGGCGAGCCGCAAGCAGGACTGCGTCTCCCTCTCCACAGCCGAAGCAGAGTACATCGCTCTAGCGGAAGTGTGCAAGGAGACAATGTGGCTGCGTAGCCTGCTCTAAGAGATACGAGCACCTCAATCGGCTGCAACGATGGTCAAGGTGGACAACAAGTCTGCCATCGACATTTCAAAAAATGGCACCTTGACGCAGAGGAAAATATACATCAAAATTTGGTACCACTTCAGTCGCGACCTGGTCACTAAGGGATTGGTGGAGCTGAATCATGTTGCGTCCAAGCTCAACCGGGCAGACATGCTCACAAAACCCTTTGACCGAGAACTCCACCTCGTAGGAAGACAGGGTATCGGCATGAAGAGCGCAAGTGATGAAGACTGAAGACAGCACAAGTGGCCGGAGGTGCAAGGGAGAGATTGTTTTTATTTGGATGCCCCTTGGCCACTAGTCTCCAGAATTGGCAAGTAGTGGATGGACCAGGAATGCATTGCTCATGTGGAGAAAGTCCCCTCGGTCCAGTCCAACAGGCCAAACATGCACTATCCTTGTTCAAGGATAAGTCCCTTGGGTTTCTGATGATGGCTGGCCAAATCATCAATTTAACCGTACTGATGAAAAGAGCAAATGTTAGATCGCCACCTCTTTAAGTTTCAGGCCGATCCAATGGTCGGATTGGAAGATGCAAGGTGTGCCCTGGATCAGGGGATGACTTCCATGATTGAGGGGATGGCCTCCTTAATCTAAGGAATGACATCCGCCAAGGCGCGCACACTTCGGCTTATCCAAGGCGCGCACGCTTCAGCTGCCAAAGGCACTCCTCAACAACTTATGCCTTGTATTTGCCATTGTCTCAACTACTCCTTCATTTGATGTCTCTTGTTTGAGTTGTGCGCTTGAGACTGAGCTTGAAATCAACTGCTAAGGTGGTTTTACTCTTGCTCGTGTGAGAGTGTTGACTTAATTTGTTGGACTCTCACACCAAGGAAGAGGAAGGCTTAGAGGGCGGGAGCCCCTCAGACCTTGAGCAAAAGCACTTGGGTAACTAGGTCTCACCAGAGGTATAGTTAATTTCTTGGGGGTGATCGTGATCCTTGGGTGAAATTCCTTTGGACGGTCGACATTTGCCATTGTGTCAGTGCAGTTTTCTAGACCGGGGCCTCAGGCCACGTGAATCAGGAATGAGAGTCTTGTTGGTTTTCGTGCATCTCTCATTGTACTCTGTTGTGTCCTCCCGGCTTGTGTACATCGGCGTGCAGATGACTGATGGCGAGACTCGACGCTGCTGGAGTGTCGCTCGGTGGAGCCGACACACGCTGAGGCCCACTCATTGTTCGCTGGAGTCTCCTCCCTCCAACGATGCGCTCAGCTCCATCGGCAGGCCTCCTCGGCGGTCGGGCCGCCGGCAGGCATTACCACTGCAGATGCTGTCTGCATACACCTAGCGTTGTGTCTGGTTGTGGCATTGCGTTTGCAGCATCATGCGGTGCCTAGGGTCCATGTCTCATGCTATATGGCGCTGTTTGGCATCGGTGACTGTCGTAGGCACTGCCTGGATTTGGGCAGCCATAACTCTTTGCTGCTATTTTTCTAGCTGATTCTGACCGCACCATTGCGTTTGCAGCGTCGGTATTATGGTATGGTCCAGTTTTCAGGCAAAACGGAAGACGCCCGGGTTTTGGGTTGTCGGGCGTCTGGCAGGGCTCACCGAGAAAACCCTGCCTGCCAGAAAATAGGTGTAGGACTATTTTCTGATTGGCTGGTTAGCTGAGTAACAAGTTCTACACGAGTAGGGTCTCCCATTGTTGCTCATTCTTCATTCCTAATCAGTCACATTCCGATTCCTGCTGCTTTCTGGCGCTAACACTGGCACGCGCATTTCTGAGTAACAAACCCAGAGCTTCTAGACTTAGACTCAAGAGCAACAGACTGAGGGGGCAGCAGACTTAAGCAAGGAGTGTGGAAGCCCGCACGTTGCATCAACAACGCTGCTGCCCCAACCTGCCGCCTAGGATTTCCAGCTTGGTATAAGAGCCAGAGCGTAGCAGCAGCAGCATAAGACTGGCGTACAGGTGCCACACAACACTTGCGGACCCCCATACACGCCAGTGCAGGGGAAATGCTGCCGGATTTTTCCCGACAGCATTGACTTGCCCGGTGGCTGCGTCAGATTTTCCCCACGCCACTGGGCCAGGGGAAATACTGCCGAAATTGTTTTGGCAGCACTGATCCCCACGCGTGACGCGAGGAGGTGAGCGGCAGGCCGCGTCCGACACCTGCGGGCGACGACGCATGCGGCAACGTCACCTAGGTGTAGTGACTGGCACCAGCACGCAGCAGCAGCAGTCTGCAGCAGCGGCAGCCGCAAGCAATGGCAGCGAGCAGTGGCAGCAGCAGCCAGTAGCAGCTGCGTGCAGCAACAGCACCGGACAGAAGCAGCAGCTCGTAGCAGCTTGAAACAGTAGCAGCCCGCAGCAGTAGCAGTCCGCAATAGCCCGCAGCAACCCGTAGCAGCAGCCCGCAGTAGCAGCGAGCAGCAAGAGCAGCAAGCATCAGCTGCAAGCAGCAGCAGCAGCCAGCTGTAGCAACAACAGCAGCGAGCAGCTGCCAGCAGCGGCCAGCAGCGGTTGCTGTTGCTCGCAGTCCACAGCTCGCTGCAAGCGACGGGCTGCGGGTAGCGAGACCGGTGCTCGCAGCAAACAGCGGGCTCGCTGCCCGCTGTCCACAGCGAGCACCGGAGCCCGCTGTGATAGAAGAAAGAAAGAAAAAAAACGAAAAAAATCCCCCATCCCACTAGCTTCTTTGCCACAGCTGCAGCAACTGCCTTAGCTGTTGTAGCCACCATAGTAGCTGTAGCAGCCCGCAACAGCAGTAGTTGCTGCTACAACTGCAACCGCAGCCGCAACAGTAGCAGTAGTAGCCGCAGTAGTAGGAGCAGCAGCAGCAGTAGCAGCAACAGCAGCAACAGCAGCACCAGCAGCAGCAGTAGTAGCACTGATGGCAGCAGCAGCAGCTGCTGGAGTAGCAACAACAGCAACAGCAGCTGTAGCAGTGGCCCCAACAACTGCCACTCCTGACGTCAACATCCCGTTGCTGACGTCCAGTTGAGGTCACTGCTGACGTCAGCAACTCACAAAAAAAAGGGGGGCAAGGGAATGCAGAAGAAAACCTAAGGCTGGGCAGGACGTCCACCACCCTCAGCTGACGTCACTGCTGATGTCAACAACACACACAAAAAAACAAAAAAAAACAAGGGGCACCAAACCATGGCTGGTAGCCCCACTGGGGAGGGGTCCTCCTCTGTTGGGGGGACCCCCAGCCCCCCTTTCTTGCAGCGGCTGTAGCAGCAGCAGCAGCAGCAACAGCAGCAATAGCAGTAGCAGCAGAAGCAACAGTAGCAGCAGCACCAACAGCAGCAGCAGCAGCAGCAGAAGCAACAGTAGCGGCAGCAGCAGCAGCGGCAGCAGCAGCAATAGTTGTAGCCCTCTGGCGTCGTTGGCGGCAACCCTGACCCCCTTGCTGCTCTCCAACAACAGCTCGCGCCTTGATGCAGCAACTTGTGGCGTTGCAGCCATTGGCCTCTTAGATTGCCACTAGTGCACCGCCATCCTTCATCCCTCCAGGACACGCCAGCCAAGCTGTGTCTCCTGCCATGCACTACCTGGCGCAGTAGTAGACTCAGCGCCAGCGGCAGACAGTGACCTCCGTCCTTGGCCCCACTCTGGGCGCCGGCCGCAGGCAAAAGGACTTTGAGACGCCGCCGCCGCCACTTCAGGCCGAGGAGCAGTTCCGGAGTTGGGAGCTCAGCTTCCGGATCTCGGCACGCTGTCGTGGCTGTACTCGCGCGCATCCCATCTGGGGCTCGAGATGCACACGCTCTCTCAGTCCGCTCCACAGCACGCTCGGAGGACCCAGCCACCCTGCGCGAGGTACGAGCCTCTCCTGAGGCCGCATACTGGGATGCTGCCTACGCCGATGAGCTCGCCGCTATCCGATAGCACCATGTGTATGACCTCGTCGACCTTCCTCCAGGTCGGAAGGCCATTGGAGCCAAGTGGGTCTTTCAGCGCAAGTGGAAGCCCGACGGGTCCTTGGACAAGTACAAGGCCCGCCTTACAGCCAAGGGATTTGCCCAGATTCCTGGGGTCGACTACGACCAGATCTTTGCCCCAGTTGGCTGGTTCTCCACTAGTCGGGCGCTCTTCAGCCTGGTCGTCCAGCATGGGTGGGAGCTGCATCAGATGGATGTGAGCAACGTTTTTCTCCATGGTTCACTGGAGGGTGAGGAGCTCTACATGGTGCAACCCCCAGGCTTCGACGATGGCACTGGGAGAGTCTGGCAACTGCGTAAGGCCCTCTATGGCATGAAGCAGTTGCCTCGGTGTTGGAACCAAGAAATCAGCAGCACGCTCCTTCGTGGCGGGCTCCAGCGCAGCACCGCTGACCCCGCACTGTTTGTCAGTCCGCGTGGCCAGACTTTCACCGTTGTTCTGGTTTACGTCGACGATCTCCTAATTGCATCGCCAGACACGGCTGCCATCCAGCGTGTCAAGGACTTGCTGGACGCCGCCTACTAGATGAAGGATCTCGGATCTACCAGAGTCTTCCTGGGCATGGAGCTCGAGCATGATCGCTCCCAGGTCGTCCTGCACATCCACCAGGTCGCCTATGTGCAGACGCTATCCACCTGCTTTGCGGAGGACCTGCCACTCGTGCCGAGCGCATCCTCACCCATGTCACCCGATGGTCAGGTGAAGCTGAAGAGTCCTGACCCAGCTGTTGTGGGGGAGCCAGTTGACGTGACCACGTACCTGCG
>SZWC01037043.1:0-15216 GCA_023375785.1 Penium margaritaceum | reverse complement strand
GGGGGGGGGGGGGGGGGGGGGGGGGGGGGGGGGGGGGGGGGGGGGGGGGGGGGGGGGAGGGATGTGCTGCAGGAGCTGGTCGGCAGACGAGGATCGGGCCTTGGCGGCGTGGCTGATACGGGTGAGTGAGGATGGCACGGATGGTTTTGTTTGCGCCACGCAAATCTCCACGACATGACGCACGAGAGTGAGGAGTGTAAAGCTGTCTGTTAAGGTGGCGCAACGCAAGGTAGCTGAGCTGCGTGTGGTTTGAGGTAGGCGGGCTGTGCACAGCACACGCTGAAGCATCAACGTGGTCACCACGTCGCGGGTGGCGCGCGACTACCAGAGCTCAAAACGGCACGCATTTCACTCGATGCGCTTTTTGCAGACGCGACATGACACGACGTGACATGAGTAACGTGACGCGCGTTTGAAGAAGATGCTGCGCCGCACAAGAAACAATGGCAGCGATTGACGCGACACGACCCGACCGGAACTCCATCAGGCTGTTCCCCGCATTCCGGCTAATTTCGAAGATCCAAGTCCTGAACCGATGCACTGATGTTGGACTTTGATTCGGACGGAGAAACCAGATGCCCAGAATGTCCAAATTTTATACTGTCGTGCCCTCATATCCTAGAAAAAGAAGCGGATACCCGGACCACTTTCATTTTGTACTTGCGTATCCAGTCTCTGAAATGATAAAAACAATTTCTCAAAGGCCGCAGCTTTTTGAACGACATACAATATGCTACACCATTCCATAACAGCATACCCAAATCGAAAGCAAGCAAACATTCGCGATTACACAAGCACGACCCTATTATGCAACGTTGTTGATGTGTATGTGTCAATCTTTCGTACTCACAAATGTACATATTTCCTTTCTGTCGGATTACTTGGCGTAGCATTGTTCCAGCCAACGCCGCAAAGCAACGCGATTGGTTGTTGGTTGGATGATTGACAACCATTGTCACACGTGCTCCAGCGACCACTGTCAAGCTCATCGTGCTGTGCAAAACTGCTCTCCTTTGGGTGTGAAGTGACGGCAACACTCTCTACGCACTCTTGCTAACAGAGCTCAAACATGACGACCTGGCAAGTGAATCGCCGTCTCCAATAGGGGTCATCAAATCAAAACTTTTTTTTCTACCCGCTGAACTCTTCGTAGCCCTTTGCAAACAGCCTTGCGAGGTATGGGTGTGTTTGATGAGAAAAGTACTCATCTTCGCCATTAAATCTGGTCGCCAACTTAGAATGTTCGTCGGATATGTTTTTCCTAGCCGGTACTCAAAGTCGTAGTTGAAGTTGGACGCGAGGAACTCCATCCATTGAGTTTGTTGACGGCTCACATTCAGTTGAGTCTTGAAGTATTTCAAAGCGTGGTGGTTGGTGCAGAAGATACATCGCTGACATGTGAGGAGGCATATGACCTGGTCCCCATGATAGCTGCCACCCCTCGAAGCTTCGGCTGCAGTACCATCGCTGAACTCATTCCGGCGTGACCTCCTCAGTCCTTGGCAAGGCTCCAACCTCCCAAGACTTAGAGAATCCAACGCCCAGTCAACAACGTCCACGCTCGGTGCGTCACCTGCAAACCTCACTTTGCGATGCGACTGTGCCAGCTTCTTTGGAAAGAAGAGCAATCAGCCAGAAGGTGACGGCCTTCTGCTCTGATACCATACGATCTAGCCCTATAAAGTTTATGGAAAGTGACCACTTCTCACACAAAACTCTCTCACTTTATCCTCACAACACTTGAGATCCTCTTTTCTCATGAGTTTTGGCTTAGGTAACATAGAACCTAACACCAAGGCAACAAGGAACTTGGAGACTAAGTTCAAAGATGGAAGACAATGGAACTCAAATTAAGTTAATGAACCATGCAATACAAGGTCCTTTATATGATAATGGACTTAGAGCTCCCACACACACACAAGTAACAAGATGAGCACACCGTGCCTCGTGCTCCATCATCACTCCTAAGATATGAGCACTCGGTGAGCCACACTCCATCATCACTCCTTAGAGATGAGTGCTCTGTGAGCTACACTCCTTCCAGCCTCGTGGTGTGAGTGCTCTGTGCCTCATACTCCTTATTTCGAGTGCATCTAGCACTCCACTCTTGATGCTATTGGCAGTGGGGTGTAAGCTGTTGTGACTTGAAAGCCTTGGTATGACCGCTCCCGCCACTGTTGAGGTGACGTCACTCACCACCGCTCCTCCATGAAGATTCGTACTTGGTTAGGAGTTTTCATGCTACAGCTGTAACACTCCTCCCTTTCAAGCCAAGCTTGCCCTGAGCTTGTTCATTGTTTCCTCGGGTGTTTTCCATTGCTCCCACGCTTCTTCTTCTTCCTGTGACGTTTCTCCGGGGCCTCCTCTTGGCGTGGCTGTGCCTCCACTGCCGGTGGGGCCGGCACTTACGCGGGATGGGTCGGAGTGGTAGGAAGACGTCCTGCGTGCACGTCCTCCGTCATCTGCTGCAGGTTTGGGAAGAATAACCTCGCCTCATTGTACACCCTTGCAAAAATTGCCACCCTCTCCTCTAGGCGCGGGACATGACGCAGGTTTTGATGATTTCCTCCGGTGTCCCTCCAAAGGGTGACATCCCGATCCAGTGAGAACTTGGCATTTCTTTGGAGCATCTGCACTCCCTCCTCTATTCCCCACTCCTGCTGTAGGTGTTCACCACGTAGGTAGCTCAACATGTGCTTGTCATGGTAGGGGTCGAGCTTGGTGGAGCCCTCCCCTCCGAGAGTGCCCGAGGTAGTTACCCTTGGGTTCTCTTCTGCTGCCTTGCGCTTCACCACCTTCCAAAGCATGGTGCTACTTGGTGCCACAACTTCTGCACTTCCTGTCTCTCCTCCTCTAGAATTTCTGTCAACGGAGGCCCAAGAATCCTCCCCTCCAAGAGCTAGACACAACTCAGTACAAACCGTAGTCCTCCTGGGTGTTGCATCAGAAGTTGTCCAACGCACGATCGCACGGGGTGGCCGGGGAAGGTAATGCTCCCTATCTTGTTGCTACTACCACTACTGCTGAAGGGCCCGCTCGCGTCACTTCTGCTGCTCCTCCTCTCGATGGCGGTGACGGGCGAGGTTGTTTCTAATGAGCAAGGGCTCACACTGTGCACCAAGAGGCACCTCCTCTTTCTCTGCAGTGGCTGGTTGTTTGACTACAGTGATTGATGGCTCTTCAACCACAAGTTCCACGTCCGGTGACGCCGGTCACCTGCACACCAAGCTCCTCCATGATGTTCTCGTCTTCTGCCCTGCCCATGGTAGTGCTTGGAGTGGGATCAGCAGCGCGCTCCACCAAGTCGATATGCAGTGTCATGAAGACTGGCACACAAGGGAGAGGAGATTCTTCTCCCAGGCTCGCGATGATGTCCGCCATTGCCTTGTCCATGTTGAAGCTGTCCATGTTTTCCATGTAGCACCGCCATGTCTTGAATGAATGCACAACTGCTAGCATCTCCTTTTTGTGCACCGTGTAGTTGAGTTCGGGCCTGCATAGTTTTCTTGACATGTACATGACCAGTCACCCTTTACCACCATTGTCTTCAAGGAGAATGGCTCCAATGGCTCGATCAGAAGCATCGGTGGCCATGATGTAGTCCATCGTTGGATCAGCCAATCGTAAGGTTGGCGCCGAGGTCACAGAATTTCTCAAAGAGGTTAACACTTCTTGTTCCTTGTACCCCCAATTCTACTTGGCGGTTTTCTGAGTGATATCAGAGAGAGGTACAGACACTAAGTCGTTATCCTTAACGAATCGATGGTAGTAGTTGTGGAAACCCAAAAACACCTGGACGTCCCAAAAGTTTATGGGCGTTGGCCAATCAACGTCCGCCTCAACCTTTTCGGGTGCATCGTCGTCCGTCCATCACTATGATGTGGCCCAAAAACTTGTTCAAACCGCGACACAAAGTTGCACATCAAGAAGTTTCTAAAGAATTTGAATCATTGTAACATATCCAGAAATTTTCAGAGATGTCCATCGTGCTCCTCTGAGGTGCGGCTGCTCACCAGATTGTCCTCGAGATACATGACAATGAAGCCATCAAGGTACGGGCAGGAAAACATTGTTCATCATTGCCATGACTTTTGCAAGAACGTTTGTGAGTCTAAACCACATAACCGTGAACTGAAAGTGCCCGTATCTGGTATAGAATGTTATCTTCTTGACGTCCTTATTAGTGATACGGATCTGATGATAGCCACTATGTAGGCTGGTTTTGTTGAAAACTTGGACCCCACGGAGTTGGTCAGAAAGTTCATCTGCTCACGAGAGAGGGTCGCACTTCTTCATGGTGATGCTTTTCAACCCTCGATAGTCCATTCACAGTCGCATCTCTCCTGTTTTGTTTTCATACAAAAAGTACGGGTGTTGCGCACGATGAGGTGGAGGGTTGGATAAACCTATGCCCGAGAATATCTAGTTGTTTCTTGATTTCGGTCAGCCTGTGGTCGCTCATCCGACAGGTCTCTTTCACCGTCGGTCTACTTGCCGGCTTCAAGCCTATCTGATGGTCAATGTTGCGTTGCGGTGGTAGCCATCAGGGTAGTTCATCGGGAAAAACCCCTTCGACCTCCTTGATGAGGCCCGCAAAATCTTTTGGTACTGGTGCAAAATTCTTGGGTGTTGATGTTGTCGACATAGCTTCAGCAGTTGTAAACTCTGCTTTCCCTGCTTCCACATGGACTAACCACGCTTGAGCTCCACACCTGAGGTATCGTTTGGCCATGTCCAGAGATATTGGTTGACATTTTGTGGTTGACGCAACTTCTTCTGCTGATTCCACCTCTGTTGCTTCCTGTGACCGCCGTTGCCTTGTGGTTTGCTCAACCACAGGTTGATGCTGTTTTCTTCCATTAATGCTTACGAAGACCGCTCCGCTTCTCCAAGCAATTTGCAGACTGTGCCAACACAAGAAATCTCACCCGAGGATGATTTTGTGGTAGCTCATTTGACAAGTCCTCTAAACCGTTACATCATGCAGATGTCCGATTAGTAGCCGGAGTGGTGTGTGAAGTTGTTAATCTACCGTCGCCCATCGACGGTTTTTCCTGAAAACACTCATGGTTTTATCTACAAATCCTGCTTCTAAATCACGTCGTTGCTGATGAAATAGCGAGAAGCACCTTCATCCACTAGTGCCGGTATCATTTTGCAAATTTTACAACCCCTCGGATGCACTTGTAGCAGTTTCGCTAGCTGGTCATCCTCGTACTCCTCGTCAAACTTTGTGATCTTGGCAACCCTCATCTACGGCGATGTCAGCCTTTCTGATGGACGATCAGCCGTCACAGATTTTTCTGACCAGACTAGAGCCTTGCCGTCTACTCCTACCCTTTGCTATTTCCCGACTCCTCACTCTTTTTCTGCGACTTCACCCCCTTTTTAGTTTGCTGTTGCCACTTTTGGCAGTCACTCGATACATGACCCGGCTTCTCGCAAGTCCATCAAAGTCGTCGATCGCGCTGATCGATGGCGTCAATCTCCCTTGGAGATGAGCTTTCTGCCGACTACGACTTTCCTCCGCCAAGATAAGGATTGTGGCTTTGGGGTCATCAGCCATTGAGCTCCTGCATCTGAGTGTTGTAGTTTGCGCTGTTGCTGCGGTCAGCTGCTGCGATCATTCGCGAAAGGTCATCTTGGATGCCAAAAATGGCGATTGCTTGCCAGATATCTCACTTTAGGCCAATGTTATCATAGGATCATAGTTCTTTTGGGGTGAGGTCACTGTTGGTGATGATTTCACACAAACCCTCAATGTGCTCTACCATGCTGGATTACAGACGCAGTTGTTGGAGTCTGTACACTATCTCCAGCTTCTTGTTCAGCTTCTCAAAGGGAGTGAGTACAGCACGTGCAAAGTCACTCCATGTTTCTGGTGGCTTCAGGGAGTCTTGCCATGTCAGATTGATATGCTTGAGAGGTAGTATGCCTGTGGTTGACGATATGAGAGTGGCCATGAGGGCCGTCGATGCAGCTCTGCCAGTCTCCTGCTGCTGTTGGATTGTCTTTAGATCAGACCACTAACTCAAAGCTGTGCCTCGTAAAAGCCATGCAGCAAGGTCAATATTCTTTTTTGTTGTTGACCCTAGCGGTGGTTAAGTACACCTCCAAACTCGTAACCCACATCCACCATTGGCCCCTTAGAATTTGCGGGATCAAACAGCTCGGGAAGTGCCAATCGAATCTGGGTTTCTCTCAAGAGTTGCAAATTTCTCTCGGTGAGTACCGCTTCTCAGGCAAGAGAAACTCAACACTCCACCATCCTCGCATGGAGTTGTTGGAGCAGATGGGTGTTGAGGCTCTCGAGTCCCAAAAAAAATTTGGTATAGTTCTTCGTTGATTCGTGCTTGTCGGCCAGTGCCTCCCGTTGTGCTAGGTGTTATCCTAACAAACTATGATGTGGGCAAAGGATTTTCCGAGCCGGAGGGGTCCGTCACCAGACTGGCCTTTGGGTTCGTTGGTCCTGCACCATTCACTGCAAAGGTTGCCACTACTGCCTGGTTTGCCTGGATTGTGTCGTTGTTTGCATGCTCCTTTTCTGCCATTATCAGGGTTCTCACCAGGGACTGTTGCTAACTCTCGAGTGCGCTCGCTCTGTTCACCGTTTTTGTCACAAGGTTTGCGATCTTCTCAATGCTGAAGATGCGCTGAGAAGTTGTGCAAGGTTGTCACCAGGTAGTTAATGCGTCAGTTATTACTCCAACACCGTTGTCCTCTGATACCCAGTGTTACGTCAAGCGGAACGTAGGTGGTTCTCAGGGATGAGGTGTGGGAAAAAAGACTATCCGGGTGTTTAGGACATTTGGAGAAATTTTTCGAAGCAGTAAGTGTACTTTGATGACAAGAGTCGAGAATGTCGAGCACATGTATACAATGCCAAGGATGAGAATGAGGCATATGTCGGGTCATCTGCATTTGAGCCGAGCGACACGTGCAAGGTCACACCGTAAATGGTGGATGCGAGAAGCTCCACCTAGAAGTCAGGGAGCTTCAAGAATATCTTGACGCTTCTATATAAAGGTCAAGCGTTGTCGAGAAGTTGACCCAATGATATCGAAACATTGATATGGTTCACAAAACTTATGTTTGACCATTGTGGAAGGTGGTCGAAGTTGTGAGGAACTTCGAGAACGGAACACCAGAGGTCGGGGCAGTTGGCCAAACTGCCCTTGGAGAAACAACGTAAAAATCTTGAAGTCGCGGCGTGGTGGGCTGCGACTTCAGTTCCTCGATTCCCTGGATGCGTTGGTTGCTCCTCCAGCCTTGCTGCGCTCTGATAACAAGTGTTACGCCGAGCGGAATGTGGGTGGTTCACAGAGATGAGGTACGGGACAAAAGATGATTCGGGTGCTTGGGAGAAATGGAGAATTTAAGCAATAATTATACATCAATGACAAGTGTCAAATGTCACAAGCACATATTGACAATGTTGAGAATGAGAATGAGGCATAAGTTGGGTCATCGACGTCGAGCCAAGCGACGCGTGCGAGGTCACGCCATGAGTGGAGGATTCGAGAAGCTCTGCCTAGAAGTCACGAGGGTTTGAGAATATTGAGGCGCTTTTTACAAAAGTCTAGCGCCATCAAGAATCTGACCAAAAAAAATTGAAATGCCGCGAAACTTCTGTCGACCATTCTGGAAGATGGTCTAAGTTGTCAAGAACCTCTGGAACAGAACACCGGAGGTCGGGGCAGTTGGCCAAAATGCCCTCGGCCGAACGGCGGAAAAATCCCGAAGTCGCCACCCGGTGGGCCATGAATACAAGGAAATAAATGCCCACATGCGAGGTTAATGGACTCGTGTACGTCAGGGACGTAACATCACTCACCCAGCGGCACGTACACAACCATCAAGATTTTGTGTGCTAGCATTGACAGAAAAACGTACGTTTGACCATGGATATTGTTATGGATTTCATAAAACGTTTACCAAAGAAATGTTTTTCATAAACGTCTTCATCACAGGGATTTCCATTTATTCGATTTGTTTTTTCAGATAGGAAGTTACCCAGACTGTGGGAACCATGCCACGCATGCAGAAAGCACTTCGAAATCATGAGGAATCGACAGGTGGCGCATAATTCAGCACATGTGTTCACCAATTCCTTGGGAAGATTTGGCATGGTCTCCGAGTTCTCGCAGATGAATTTGGCAAACCATGTCCCGCCTCCTATACATGAAACCAAAACAAACAAAAAAATGCATCGGTTCAGGGTTCAAACCTGGAACGCAAAGAGACCTGTCTCACAGGGTCCAACTGTGGACCCTGTGTTTGCGTGCAAAACCTCACAGGTTGCAGTAAATCCATACCATTCCTACAACATGGCGGTTTCCCGGAAGCCCTTAGGGTCCACTGTTAGACCCTAGGTCTTGAAACATGCTGATGAAAGAATCGAGGTTTTCCTTTTTACTTGAGAATGTGATTTGTATTCCTACATCAAACGGCACATCTAGATGTCCAAATCTTGTAGTGCAACCACAATCACAACGGGTTTGCACCGTCATGGTGGACATTCGCAATGAATGAGCATCACATCAACGGCTAAAAAAAATGCATCGGTGTTCTGCAATGGCAATGGGCTCCACAATGTTGTAGGATCAACGACTTGGAACAATTGGCGACTTTGTTGTCGTGGACTTCTACATTGGAACAATTTTCCCCTTAAGGGTAGGTCTCATTTTCATGTGTAGTTCCACCATGATTTCCAAGTGACTTCAGTATGAGAGGGTCTCATCCACTTCACTCATAAACTCACTTTCACAGGTCAAGTCTGTTCGAAGTTCATCCTTTGAATTCTTAAGCCAGCCTACTTACGTGAAGTGTAAAGATAGCAAAACACTCCTATCAGTGCTTTGCTCTCTTTTGACTTTCGTGAAGTGTAACTAAGTACGCCTAGGATGAATGTGCCTCACGTTCAACACCATGAGGTAGTCAACAGATTTGTACAAGGAAGACTTTTGACGAGATAACGGCAAATAACAAAAAGAGATAAAACCTAGTGGAACGCATCATGTCACGACATGGGTTGTCGATCCCAAGCATGATGGTTCCCAACTTTGTCAAAACACCCGAAAATCTGCAAAAACTAAGCAGGTTCAAAAACAGAAAAACTGCTGTTCTTAACAGTTTTTCTGTTTCTAAAACTGATACACTTTCACTTCCGTGAAGTGAAAAGAGATCAAAGCACAAATCACCACTTCTTGATGTGACGAGATCTGTCAGGCTAGAAAAATCTAATGGAGGGGTAGTAGACAAAACATTAGCAAGAACCAACACAGGAATGCTTTTGGATGTTTTGGGTGAGACTGTTGTGGTCGATTTTGTGGATTGGCCAGAATTTCTCAACTCGGTCCTGGCTGGTTCATTTGCATGGTTGAAGTATCAAAAACAGAACATGTAAAGCCTCTTTTCCTCTTTCAGACATGGTTTTCTAGAATGTCATCGATGTCACATACACATGTTCATGACACGTGCGGCTGGTTCCATATCAATATAGATGGAACCCATGTTTGCTCCCGTCAGATTGGCAACGGCGCGTCCGCAGATGGGCCCGCATCGTACACCATACAGTTTTCCATGCACTGGTAGGTTATGTCCTCATGCCATGCCATCGACCGATCTCCCAACCAACGTACCTCCTAACGTACCTGTTAGAATTTGACAAGGACAGGGGGTTAAACCTGCTCCTAAACTTTAGACAACGCAGAATATTGTCAAGTAGATTGGAAAAGAACATAGACACACTGCCAATTATTTGCCTGTCTATTGCATAGTAGAATACTTCACAACAACAGGTAAAAGGACTTGAGCCTTAGCTATTTCAAAAAAATACACTCAGCACTGCTTGGAGCAGGCTAGAAATACACCTAGTATCCAAATCACACTCACTGAAGAATAAAGTAGATCAATGAGTAATCAGACAGGCTGTGCCTCCCAGATGTGTTGCAAAACTGCCTTACATCCAGGATGACGCAGCCAGAGAGAACTAAGAGTTGGCATAGAGGACAACTCTGGAATGAAGGTGCTGGGCTTGAACTCAGAGAGTCTCCTAGATTGTGAGAGAGTGTTCACATTGATGAAAGTTGTATGTAAGAATGAGAATGATCTCCTTAAGTGATTTCTTAGGGGTGAGGTTGATGATGCAGGCCATATTTATGGTACTCCTTTGCTAATGTCAGCAATAGTAGTCGGTAGATGCAAGGCAGAGTGCCGGATTCTGAGGGAGACAAGGGCAAGTTGAGAGGATGCAGAAGACAGGTATGCACATCTTACTGAGTTGAGCAGACGAGTGGAGTAATGCAGCAGATACATGACAGAGAGTGCCAAGAGAATGGATGGGGAATTATGAGTGAGGAATAGAAGAGCAGAGACATGGCAGCAAGGGCAACGGAACCAAATGTAAATAAGATGAGAAGAACTTTTTTGGGTTAAACTCAAAGAAATGAACATCCTCGATGTATACAAGGAGAACAGGAAAAAAGGGCAACACAATAGCTTCTTTTTTCCAGGCAGATATGGATGACATGCATCACTTTGTTGAGGAATTACTTCAGGTATTTCAGAACAGTTAGAAGACCACCGACACATTTGCAAGGTGGTTAGGTCCAGGACTTGAACTGTTCTGGGAAGAGGTTTTTTTTATGCTGTGGATCTACTCAGTCAATCTTTTGGAGGTATTGTTGACACTTCCATGCTGGCTGTCACCATCAGCGAGGGCTGTTAGTGAGGAGAGCACATGCGGTGGGATTGGGACGGATGACGGTTTGTACCCCCAGCGGCTTCTGCACAGGCCAAGGCAATAACCAAGGAGCCAGGGTTTTGGCTTGTGCGTGCGTAGACGGATGTCCAAATGTCACCACATCTTGGTCAAATGCTGGTTAGACCAAGGAGAAATGATGGTTTAACATGTTTGGGTGTGTTAAACATTCATCACTCGACGTACGTATTCACATGCCAAAATTGTGGAGAGTTTTGGCCAAGTCTGGAGGGACCTCTTCCACAGAATTGTGTGTCTTCAAATTTTCATGTTCAAGTCCCAGACTGTAAGTGCCAAAACGTACAGCCTCAAAGAGCTATCGTCAGCACATCAGCATTGGGCTTCAGCAGAAGTTTACCTTCAGAAGGCTACCTTTAGAAGCGTGTCTTTGTGAAAGGGTAAAATTTTAACTCAGCAGAGGAGTACCAAGCATATTTCCTGCATCATCAACCTCACCCCAAGTGATTACTGGAGGAGCTCATTCTCATTTGTAAATTCAACTTCCATCAACATGAGGATTGCCTCCTATACTAGGAGACTCTCAGAGTTAAAGCCCAGTACCTTCAGTCCAGAGTTTTCCTCTACGCCAACTCCTAGTTCACTCATGCCTTCTTATTCAGAGTGTCAGGCAGTACTGCCAGACACGTGGGAGGTACAACATGTCTGAGTACTAAGTGATCTACCTTGTTCTTTACTGAGTGTCATTTGGATACTAGGTACATTCCTAGCCCGCTCCAAGTATTGCTGAGTGCCTTTTGGTTGCAATAGCTAAGGCTTGAGGCCATACATCCATTGTTATGAAATATTCTTCTGTGTAAAAAAAAGACAACAAGTTGGAAGTGTGTATTTCTACTTGACAACTTTCTGCGTTGCATAAAATTTATTAGCAGGTTTAACTACCTGCCCTTGTCAAGTTCCAACATGGTATCCTGGTAAGGATGTAAGTTACATTGCTTGCTATCACATCAAGGAGCATTGTTTGTCTTTGTGAGTATCATCTCAAAGAAAGGTCTTCAGACAGACTGACGAAAACAAAGGTCTTCAGGCAGACTGACAAAATCTGTGCAAGGCAAGGACATCAAGACGCAAGTTTCATCAATCATAGAAGTCCCTCGTGGAGGAGAAAAGAAATCTGCTAGCAGAAATAGAAGTGCATTTAAGCCTTGACAACTGTTCTGATCCTTTCCTTAAAAATCCACGATTACTTCAAGCCAACCATACCATGACTTGGCAGAACAATGTCAAAGAATCATAACCAAGATGCAGGTCATGCAAACACAGCTATAAAGAGATATCATTGAAAAGGACCAGGCAGTAGCATCAGCAACAAGCGCTCATGCGACTGCAACAGAAGCTTATCCGTATATGCAACAGGTTGAAGCATCTTCACTGACATGCTGAAGAAGTAGCAAGGTGTGCTTAGCAGCGTTATAACTTCTTTAACGCTTTGCAAAGCGTTTAAGAAATTATAATCCTCCAAGGTGTGCTTAGCAGCGTGCTGATCAAGTGATAGAGTATAATCAATTTTAAGCAGCCAAACAAGAATTCCAACAAGTTGAGGAGAATAGAATGAGGTTACAATAGCAGAAAGAAGAAGTTTGAAGAAGAATGGGCACAACTACGTGCTGGAACTATAGCATCTGTTTCAGCAGCACAACACAACAAACAATGTGCACATCAATTAGCTAGAAATTCCCAGGATGAAGCAGCATGTGTAAAGAACTCTCAAGCTCTGATAGCCCAGCTTCTTAACAGAAAGCACTTGGGAGAGACACAGGAAATTCGCATACCAATGCAACACCCTCAGCTCTGTGATCTGGAACTGTACACTTAAAATCACCACTGCCTATCCTTACCATCTTTCCAAAGTATGTAATGGGTATGTGTCTCCTACACCCACAAAAATTCCGTTCAATCCTGCTGAATATGTGGTACCTTCAATGGCATCATTGATGAAAATAGAAAACGTGGAGAATCTTGATTGCAACAACTTATCTCACTTGATATTCAGCTGCAAAGCCTTTTTCAAAGTTCACAAATTGTGAAATTCTATAAAGGACCTGTCCAGCAGCCAGTTCCTGTGTCAAATCCACAGGCTGCAGTTGCATTCAATTCACAGCATACACATTTCTTACCAAGTGCCTAGAATCTTGTATGCAATTCATATATATAAGTATTATCCACTTGCTGCATACAAATCCTGAAGTTCCATTCTTTTTACCTATCAGCCAACCGACTCTACCAACAAAGCATATCTTATCACGGAACCCTCCAACATTATGCTTGTTAACTTCACATCTGTCAAGGAGTACATCAATAAAGCAAGGCGTGATCAGATTGCTTCAACAGATTCAGCTGTCTCAGAGTCCCTGTTTAGTACTTGCTTTCTCAAAGGATTCTCTGAAGACTAGAAGGAGGTACAACTTATCCTTCATAGCCAACCATTGGAGATCAAGAACTTACTCTATAACAACAGCGCATCCACATGACAAACACCTCAAACACTCCTCAATTAAATCTCACCAAAAATACACAATGAGGCACAGCATACACCTTCCTTAATGATGCAGAAGCCACTTCAGCAAAATGAAAGATTGTTCCTGAGATGTGTTGCTAGTACAAAAAGTCTGGCCATAAAGCCAAAGGTTGCTATAGCCATTTGCATGAACAGAATGAGAAAAGGAGAAGGCCAATGCAGCATAAGATCTGAGCACTAACAACAACGAGTCTTCCGATCAAAAAGTATCAACCCCTAGGAATCAAAATCATTCAGTTCTCAGCATATGCACTTCTTAATGCCGCTTAACACCTAGCGCTTTTTATGTAAATCTAGAATCTTGTACCTTCACAGTGGTGCAACTCAGCTTATTACCTAGGAAGCCTCATCCTTGCTTGATCTATCACCAATCTTGGATGAAGGAGCAATAGACGTTGTCGATAACATGGAAGAAGTAACAATTGAAAGCATTGATCTACTTGATGTAAAGAGTGGGAAAAACATCATACAATGACAAACGTTCTCTTTGTAGCTGACATCTTAGCAAACCTTCTCTCCATGAGTCAACATATGAAGACTGGCCTACGAGATTCATATGACAATATCACCATAAGCAATCGTCACAAATCTGGAGATATCCTTGCTAAAGGAACAGTTGAGCCCAGCGGGATGATACAGCTTCTATTGCTCCCATTTCACGCTCCCATGCACTTATGGCTGCTCTGAATTATAATGGGGTAGCCCCTGCAACTTTGTGGCACAACAGGCAACAAGCTTGCATTTTCATAAAAGATCAATCACCAAAATGGTCCACAACACGATGTCCATAGAGATTTCTGACCATGGTTCTTTGAGTACAGGTAGATATTGAAGCAAACCCGTGTCACTTTGGTGCACAAGTTTTCCTGATCTCCTAATACGTGCATCACTGTCCGCTGGTCTCCTTACACACGCACCTCTGTAGGAGAGTAAATCAACATGGCCACAACACCCATTGTGTGGTCACTAGAGAAAGAAACATACCCAAGCATGATGGGCATTTTCTCCACTCAGCTTCGAATTCCTCTGTTTTTCACACATTTATGGTCACCTGCCTATTTGCTGACCAATCACTCTCATAACTCTATCATTCTGGATGCTTGGTTTTGGCTGACAATGGGATGGTTTGCCCACACACAGTCTAGGGTGACGAGGATTGAAGTTAGCAGGCCTGGTTGGTTTGTGGTAGCATGTGGTAAGATGCCGGGTTCTGATCCTACCGGGGTCATGCTACCGAATTCTCTGGAGGCAGTAGCTCTTGATCAATTTTGAGAGGGCTTGATGGACACGAGGCGTCGCGGCGGCCACACCTCAAGTTTGGTGCTTGAGGTGGAGCTCTCTCAACATGCTCAATTCATGCTCCACCCAACTACTTGTCACCACTTCCTAGTTCTACATTCAAGGTGAGCTTTGCAACATCCATGGAATCTCCCATGTCCTCACTGCCCTTCTCTCTCCCTCACACAATTCTACTGACTACTGGTATGTGATAAATGAGGGAGAAGATTTTCTTTCTTTCCACCATCCTCTCGTGAGGTGGAGCACCAATTCATGGGGCCCGGTCCATTGCCCCTCTCGGCTGGGGACACGCCATGGCACGCTCACCACTCTCATACAACCCTGGACTGCTGCACCTGCTTCTAGTGCTGCACTCCGCAGCAATCCTGTTTGCGCACCGGGAAGTTTCACCCAATCCACCATCTTCGCCACCATAGCATAGCCCATGGAATCCAGCAAGGTGCAGGGAGAGTCGGCTGTTCTTAGGCCGTCTGACCCGCTCTCTTGTCCACTTGTCAAGAATGAGAACACAACGGATGTGTTGGATTGAATGAATCAATGAGAGCTAGGACAACTTGTGGCCTAAGTAGTAAAACAGGAAGGTAAACAGCAAGTGGGGTGAGGTGAAGTGCTGTGAAGG